>JABSTR010002821.1:0-180460 GCA_013339765.2 Haemaphysalis longicornis | reverse complement strand
GGAGAATCGTGCGCTCGTTCCCTTTGGTGCACCGCGCACTGTTTATCCAAAAAGCGCGGTCAGGTGGGCCCGCTGGTGCCGGGTCTTATTTGCGGCGGTTGTATTCCTACTACCGGCGGCATGTGAAAAAAGACATTTTAAACCGACACAGAACCCGTGCACAAAACGCGCCGGATCGGATTGCTTTATCAGTGGCGATGAACGGGAAGGCGCAGAGCAAACCAACGCCGCACTCGAGCAGCATCCGTGTTCTGATAGTCGTAAAATGTTCAGGCACTCCGGCACTCCGCTAGCAGATCAGCCGGCGAGTCATTTCGGAAAACATTAACAGATGGCGCCGTATGCAGTAGCGTGTCGCAACGCACCAAATGATGAGGACGTTCTACTTAAAACAACTAAAACTCCCCTCGCGATGTTTACGTAGCGGGACGCAAAAATTTAGCGTTTAGCGTATGCAAAGGCACAAACGCTGTACTAAAACTCTCTATTAGCAGCAAAATAGCGTGCGTACGTGAGGCTGCTTGCGTTTACAAAGCTGCACGCCGAGCGCTTACGTTTCAAACCTAGTGACATCGTTTAAATACACTGGCAAGCACAGTGTAACGTAGTCAGATATCAACCGTATGCTCAGGCGACAAGCAAGAGCTTATTTTATGTGGGACGGAGATTGCGCATAAAGGCCCGTTCGCACTTGCGACGAAAGCGAGCGAAAGCGCGGGAATTCGTCGCTTTGTCGCGCGACGATCGTTGTTGTCGAACTGTCGGGAGAATTTTTCTTCGCGCGACAGAATTCCCGTCGCTTTCGCTCGCTTTCGTCGCAAGCGGGGATTGGAAAGTTCTGCCCCTGCCGTCTGCTACGCAGCGCGGAGGCAACAGCGCGATCTGCTCGGGCCGGACGAACGCGCACACTCCCGCACGGCAGCGCCCCAAGGCGGCAGCCGGCCGCGTACATCGCTCCCGGTGCCCTCCTGGGGCCCGCCCTCGGCACACTAGCAACACTAGCCAGTATATTTCAGGCACAATAAGAGGAAAGATCTTTTGCTCCCGATGAACCAAGTTCTTTGCCCCTGTGTTTTAAATACGTGAAGTGGTTAGCACGTCGCCCTCACGCAGCTCTGTATCGTCGTAACATCGCTGACTGTCCGAACGAAGCTTGCAGCTAAGCCAATGCAGCGACCGAAGCTGTGTGTGTGTGTGCATCGCCTCCTATGTGTAGCGTTCGTTCGCGATGAAATGCGACGTTGTACTTCTGCGGGTGGATAGTGCTTCCCATGGTCTGGATTATCTTTCTCGAACGACGAACGACTAAACCTCGCATGGGGTATGTGTAGTGTGCTGGCTAAAAGCCTTCTCGCTTGCGTGCCAGAGTTCAGTGACTTGCTGTTCGTCCCCGCAAACAAGGCGCGAGGTGAGTGCCGAATTTACGACGGGCAGGAGGGAAGCAACCGATCGTCTGTCAATCGCGGTTCAGACTTGCAACGCATGTTGTGACGTTGTGTTCGTTCGAAACGCATCTCTGGTTTGTTTTGAAGTTGAATAAAATGTATCCGTCAAACCCGGGCATTCGGATCAGGGCGTTCTCTGCGATTGCACGAAAGAAGTGCCACGGGGCTTCACGCTTTCTTTAGGGAACGGACTCAGGTAAGAGAATATCCATGTCGTGTTATGGCCGTGTTGCATTCAATACGAACGGTTAAGCGTTTGTTTACACTTGTTTCGTTTGTCGTAAAATGTCCAAGCACTCCACTACGCTGGCAGATCAGCCGGCGAGCCGACGCTGAGCAGACGACTCATCTTTTTGCCGGAAGTTCGTGAAAAGCCGCCCAATAGCAGGATGTCTAGCTCATGACGAACATATGGGAATCGATGATGTAGACATGTGAAAGATGGCGGGTCCAAAAACACGAAGGAAAGGGTGAGAAAAAGCGACAAAACTTTGCAACAAAAGTGTGTGAGCTTTCCGCTGCGCGTAAAAGAGTAATACTTGGCACACGTGACGTTGACGACCCAATCTAACGATTGCGCTAGTCATTAGTGTGCTCAAAATGCCTTTCAGGGCCCCTTTAAAAATCGTCATCTGCACCGCTACGAGAGCTGCAATCGAATAACCGCCGCAGTGTTACGCTTGTCACATCATTAGGCGGACCTGTAGGCAGACGACCCGGCTGCTCCCAACGCGCGTCTCCCCACCCATTGTCTCGAGTGGCGCGCGTCTAGCCGCGGCAGCAATTTGCACTCGCACTGCCTGCGTCACGTCTGCAGCCGTTTTTTTAATTATGCAGCTGACGAGATCAGTACGTAGGGGCATTCGCAGAAACTGCCGGGGACGCGCAATTGAGTGCTCGGCAGCTCTGCTCTGTGATATCCGTCCGACGGTCACGTGGACAGCTTTGTTTATCAAAACCTCACGTTTCGCGGCACCTGCGCTGTGAAAAGAAACTGCGACTGGCTGCATTAAAACGTCTAATTAAACAACCATCGCACGGTGAAGCAGGTGAGGTTCCACACGTGATAAGTAGGTCATTCTACTTATCACAACAAAAAGCCAAGATGCAAAATTTTTTAGATGCGACGCTGAGAGGAGCATCTCTTGCCCGCGGCCCTGTCCGGCGTCCGTCGTCGTCCGCACAGCTGCGTCTCTCCTCCGCTCACCCCCTCTCCTCTCGCCCTGATAGCGCGCCCTTTCCCCAAACATCTGTGGCACGCGCAGTGCGGCGCGCTCTCACTCCGCCGGTGGCGGCGCTGCGCGCGGCGCAGCGCAAGCGCCCTCTCTCTCTTCGGGCGCGCTGCCACCATAGAGATAATATACTCTAGAGGGGAAAGCGCGCCGCTGAGCCAATGCATTGGAACCGTACGACACATAGTGGCAGACATGATACAACGATTTGAAGGTTGCCAGCTGAGCTTTTGCTTACTAAAAACGGCGAAAGCGATGGGTTGTAATCTGGCAACGGCTACTGTGGCGTTTCCGCGTCCGGCTAGCGAAGCATGTCGGGAATAATTGTAACATGGCGGAACGCTGGCCAGGCGGAGTTTGTGTAGGGGCGTCGACAGCATTGCGTAGTAGGTTTATCTCCTGTGGGTAGGTAACCGACGTGTTTTCGGTTTAGCGTGTGACATATGTACTGAGACTATTTGAGCAAGATGTGGCAACGCTCATACAACACTTGCGCGCAAGCTCGAATGCGACTGATCACATGCGCGAGGACGCCAAGGAATCAGCTGATCCGTACTGGGGCGCACAGAAAAAATGAATCTCCGTCATGATCTCCGTGCATTTTTGCGCTGTGCTGCTTTGTTTGCCATTCTGTGACATTTTGCGAGTCGCTCAATGCTTTGCAAACGAAGTGAAGTGAAGAACTGTGGCTTTGTAGCTGAATGTAAAACCTTTATTGACACCAAAAAAAGAAAAAAAACGGTATCGCATGGGCCAACGCTGATATTGCCGGTGAGTTGAGGCCCTTTGAAGCACAGGAACGAAAGAGCGCGGTCGATCGCAGGCCAACGGAGTGGCAGAATGCATGCCAAGGGAGTATGCGAAATACAGTCAGCGGCGTGTCCCGTTTTCCTTTCCGTCTGTATTCGTCAAGTTCTAGCTGCATTCCACCAACGCCAAGGGAAAGCTTGCGGGACTGAATGGGCAGTAATTTGCCGCACAGAGCGCGCGAGGAGAGAACATTGACTTGTTGACTTATTGTGATGATTTAAAAAGAAACCGCATTTCGTTACCTATTTTTCCGTTCTACCTTCACGAACGTTTGCGCGGAAGTTCGAAGCACGGAGAGCTGCAAGAAGTTCCATGAATAAAACAATTGTAACCGAACGATTATAAAAGTTCCTTTTATTTCTCTTCCAACGGGAACGATCGCTGGCTGCCACTCCGTAGCCTGTAGTGAACTTGCGGTAGTCAAGGTCAGCTCGGAATCGCTGTTCCGGCGTCAGTTCAGGGGGAATAATAGTGAACGAAGAAAGAATGACGGCCTCGCAAGCGCCCGGGGAGGCACTTGCTCAGCGCGTGCATCCGAGTTGTACCAGTTGTACGCGTTTTGCACGCACCCAAATTGAGCTGGAGAATGGCACGCGCGCACGCACGCACGCACGCGCGCGCGCACACAACCACACACACAC
Organism: Haemaphysalis longicornis; assembly: GCA_013339765.2. Taxonomy (NCBI): domain Eukaryota; kingdom Metazoa; phylum Arthropoda; class Arachnida; order Ixodida; family Ixodidae; genus Haemaphysalis; species Haemaphysalis longicornis. Next base: position 176,332 of record JABSTR010002821.1, on the reverse strand, counting down.
ACACACACAACACACACCCCCCCCCCCCCCAGCCGAAAAAAACCATTGGCCGACCAATTGGAATTCCAATGGGTCGGCCATTTGGTCAGCCAATTGGTCGGCCAATAATGTTTTAGGCACCCATTGGCGTTCCCATTGGCCGGCCAATTGGGCGACCTATTGGCCGTCCAATTGGGTGACCTATTGGCGACCCATTGGAACGCCAATAGGTCTTCCCATTGGCCGCCAACTTGTTGCACTTTTAGTTTGTTCATCCCATTGCCGCAGCCACTCCATCTGAGCTGCCGCTGCAGTGCGTTGGTTACCTGTATCACAAATAGAACTCTGGAATGGATGAATTCTTTATGCTTGTTTGTATACATACTGCAGCATGCAACAGTTCGTCTTTAAAGCAATTTTCCACAGGCCATTGTCCATGCCGTGCTCCGCTCGCCGCAGGCTGGCTGGACCTTCACAAAGTGAGTGGCAAAAGCGAACAATGGGTTAAGTTTATAATAAACCGCAGTTTCGCGCATTAAAACAACAAGTCACTGAAATGTTGAGTGGCGTGAGCTCACCTCTTCAACAACGTCCCATGCATGGCGAACTGCGTTGCGTGGCGATGTCGTGAACCCGTCAATCGTAACAGAACAGCCCTGAAATACATTAGGAAGACAAATTAATTCTTAATAATACCGCTCACGCTATGAGGAGTGAAAATGGCAAGGAAAACTGAACCAGCTATGTTACTCACATAAACAGAGACACGCTTCCTTCGGTGCGAGGCTTAGCGGCGTTCAGCGTAAAGATGCATCTTGAAACACACTGCTATGGGTGTGCGACATCATCGTCGCCACTTGCCACTTCAGACCACTCTTGCAGACCACCTTACATTTCCAATGCAATGCAGTCAGAGAAGACTGCGTGTGCAACCGACCAACACGCCTACACTACCTACACCGCCAGCACCACGTTGAATATGCCACTTATCCACTGTACGTCTATGGATTGGATTCGATTGGATTGGATCGTGGTTTATTTCAAAAAATTTTGCTACTCGTGTCAGAAAGTTTTCTTTAGTGTTTGCTTTGTTGTTTTTTTTTAGAACTTTATCTTGAATTGCTGATTGTAATATCAAAATTAATTGTAGTCATAAATATACATTTGTAAAGGTTGAAGTTTTGAACATTTCTGAAGGTTTCAAATTAAGGGTGAGAGAGAGAATTAAATTTCAGCAAATGGTTGTCGTAATTGAATACTATCAAAAATACTATCCCAAATGGCCCGATGGGTCATCATGTGGGGAGCAGATTAACTTTATGGTTGGGTCCAATGGGGCCAACTGGCCATCCTAATCGAGCCAATGGGCCCAATTCGGATCGCTCCAATAGGTCCATTGGCCCATTGGTTTCCATTTGGACCCATTGGGATTCCATTTGGACCCATTGGGTGGCAAATTGGACCAATTGGTCGGCCAATGGTTTTTTTCGGCTGGGACGTACACACACACACCACACACACACACACACACACAACACACACACACACACACACCACGCACGCACGCACGCACGCACACACCACACACACAATGCGCAAGTCAGGCGCAAGGCCTCGCCACTTCCTAGCACACTTAAAGAAAATCAAAACCAAAACTGAGCTAGCACTTACTTTTTTTGTTCGCTAATTACTGCTTAATTACACTAAAAGTTTTTTGTAGAGCTAGTTTTAATTACTGAAGCAAATATTTGTAACTATTTTGCTTCAGTTCTTTGTTTTAGTTAAATAATAACGAACAACTTTTTAGAAAACTGAATACAATTGATCTGGCAACCATGGGAATTGTATCATGCCAGCGCCCACGATTCGTACGGTCTCTGAGCTCGCTTTACCCCCCTGCTGCCCACCGACCGGAGTGCCGCGCTCCGGCCGGTCTAAGTCGACGGTCGTCATCCGCGCTACGCTGCTCTCTCTCTCGCATTACCCGACGATTGCTCACGCAATTCGAGTAATCGACCCAACGGAAACGCACAATGGAACCCCTTTCAGCGTCGCATCACACCAGGGTTCCCGCGAGGGGAGGTGGGCGTAATTTTTGTCAGTGCCCCTTTTTAAGTAGACCATTTCCTGTACAAGAAGCAGATTTTTTCTCTTCCAACCTTTACTTCCGATTTTTTTTACAAATTCTCTCTTGTGATTATGCACTCTTTCTTCATTCAACTCCTTATTTTTCTGATTTACAGTTTCTTGAATCCGGTGCATTAGCCCTCCTTACACCCAATTCCTGGCCAATCCCCCCACGTGGGTATGTGCCGTGTGGCAAGGAACATACGAATGACTGGTGCGCAACTGAAGTAACGCAACTTTTTTCTTCACGAGTACTGCCTGCGCTGTGCCAACGTGCTACGTGCTTAGTAGTGGTAGGTACAAAGTCTTTGAAACCTTCCGATGCGTTGCTTAAAAATGAGCTGTCCTGCACCCTTCTGCCAACACCCAACACTGACCCGAGTGCCTTCTCTGTCAATGTTGCTGGCTCTTTTTTGAGCAAAGAATGGCGCATGGCCACTCTTCCAGTTGCACTTTACCACACGTGTATGAAAGCGTCACTCACTCAGCAAGTTTTAGTCCACAAAGCCAAATGTAACAATGTCTAAACCTGCGACGTTGTGGTGGCAGTTCCGACATGGGCGCATATTGAAGTCAGTGTCATTCGAGGCAAGCAATTGTGTTCGCAATGCCCCAAGTTTCTACGCAGGCAACCCCCGAAGCTCTCCTTGGTTGCCCAGTTTGGCGATCTCTGCTGGAAGCTAACGGACGACACCAAAGATGAAGGTTCGGGTGCTTCCATTACCGCCCGCCGCTCAGTGGCTAAGACATTCTGCTGCTGAGCACGGGGTCGCGGGTTCGATTCCCGGCCGCCGCGGCCGCTTTCCTGGTGGAAATGAGAAGCAAAAACGCCAGTGCGTACAAGATTTCGGCGCACGTTAAAGATCCCCAGGCCGTCAAAATTAATGCGGAGACCTCCACTACGGCACACCTCATCGCCTGTGTTGTGTCGGCGTATTAAATCCTACAACCAATCAATCAATCAACCCATCATTGCAAAGAGCATCTGAGTTCCGCCCAGGCAAACAGTAATTACTGATTATTGCACACATAGGTGGTTAATTTGACTAGCCAAGTGGGAAATGTGAGAACAGTGTGCACACACTATGGTTTGTCTACGCAGCACATTTTGTCTTGCTTGGAATTCTTGCCGGTCTTTTCCTTCTTTAGCTTAGAAGCATGAAAAAAAATGGCGACTGAACTCAACCATGGAAACAGACCTATGCGATCAGTGAATTTCCTGTTGAATTTTTTTTTTTTTGGATTGGGACAGGAGTTTCCGTAAATGCACCCCGCCAGCTACAAAAGCTCGCTCTGCCACGTGAACTCTGCTCAAGCGTCATTCTATTCTCCATTGTGCAGTTTAGTAGAAATAATATTCTGGCGATGTGCTTTGTGCTGTAGTCTCTTGAACATTGAGTAGTGCATGGCACACCGTCCAGCTTTGCGCATGTTGCTGGAGAATGCATGGCGGGAGTTTTGAACGGCTAAATACACTTGTTGCGTTTAGCACCATCTCAAACCTACATTGGCCCTGTCGTGAAATTGGCTAAAAAATGTACTTCCAAATGAAATTTGTTCACTATATCCCGCAACGGGCAAGTTTTACCGGGGTTTTAAACAGTGGTTTCTTTTAGGACTTCCAAAAGAAATTACGATCCGCTCGGTATATCCATTATTTAATTATAGCCCATCTCATTACAATGAGATTTAACTGTAGATGCCAGCTTCAAGGAAGCTTCCCTCTGTATTATGACAGGGCAGCACCTGTTATCTCACCCTGGGGCACATAACCTTTAGCACGGCAATTTCATTGTACAGCCATTCTGTTGTTTTTTAATGTATAGCAACTTTAGCAATTCTAATGTATAGCAGGATTTAATTCCAGTATGTAAAACAAATTTATCAAAGTAGAATTATTCAGGGTGTCTACCAAGCCGACATTTTCGAATTCTTGGAATTTTTCCCAGAGTACTTTTGCTAAATTCCCTTAGTGGCACTAACCATGGCACCATGTTGCAAGATGCTGTCAATTCCTAAAAGGCATGTTATAAAAAAGAAACATAATACAGGTTAAACGGTAATGAGTAACATTTCATTCAGAAAGAAAACACAATGTAATGTTTAGTAGAGTTCAGTGAATAGATGGTATTCGTTGAAAAGTTTAGCGGTCAATTTCTTCGCTTGGCAACACTGAAAACAGCCACAGACATGGCCGATGTGCCATGGACATGGACAAGTACTGCCATCCCGCGGAGCCCGACGTAACGAGTGACGGCGCACTCACATGGTTGCATGGAGAAGAGGGGTGCCTTATCAGGGGGCCGTGCGCACAACGTCGCTTAGCAACAGATGTTTCGCCACAGATATGGCGGCGCACTCGCATTGTTGCCTGCATGCATTCCATACTACTGAATACCGGCCATAAAACATCGATAAAGAATGTTAAAGAACGTTCTCAGAAGAACAATGATAAAGAGCAAGGATAAAGAACGTTCTCAGCTCGTGCACAATGATTAGTGCAGGGGTTCTCAAGCATGTGGGCCCCAAGGAACCCTGCTAAGCTCCATTAACTGCCAAGGAACCCCTCCCCTCTCTAGCTATCATGCAAGCATTTTTCATTCGGTTCACGCTACATCCATGTGCAATAAATTTGAAAGCAAGCGTATCGTTTTTTTTCCTGTCGACTTTACGCAAGTGCGTATGCTAGCGGCACCCTATCTTCAAGCACGAGAAATGCGCATGGGGGTAATATAAGGCCGAGATTCAGTTCAATCGCTTAACCGCGCGGCCCGTTGCCAAGCGTGGATGGCTACAAGCTGCTCGTGGGATTTATTGCGCAGCCCGCGCGTTTTTCTTATGCATTGAGGTGCGCTTATTGAGACTCAGGCGCGAGTTATGGATGTTCCTTAGGTCGATCGCATCTCGGGTTCGCCATCTAAGCGACTTGGCGAGTGCGGGACCAGGGAAAATTTATCAGTGGTTCGTGGAACCCAGAGGAGGGGCCTGTGGAACCCCTCGGTTCCGCGGAACCCACTTTGAGAAACCATGCTTTAGTGCTGTATTTTACTGCTTTAAAGAGTTCATTTTGGCTTAGATGAGGGACATTTGCAGCTAGGTATCAGCCAACACAGTTTTTTGAGCTCAAGCTCCTTCAAAGCAGTGGTGGCAAGTTTCCTTTCCTGTTGATTGAAATAGAACGTACGACCTTCAGAATACCGGTATTCTGGAGTTTGTAGGTTCGGACCCCACCCGGCAGGCATGTTTTTCTCTGCTTACTTTCTTTCAAACATTTCGAAAACTATACCGTTTCAAAAAGAATAAATGACCTACCACATTTTCCCCTTTGCTTTCCTTCCTTGGCGTTCTTGACTGCCTATCCTTATTTTTATCTGTCTGCTTGTCTCTCATATATATATGTATATATATATAACTTTTAAAGTACATAGTTATACACTTGCTTCATGACCGCCTTTCTGCTGCACAGTGAGTGCGGGCGCCAGTGCTCATTAGCACCCCCCAGATTAAAAGAAAAATATTGTGGTTGGCATAAACCTCAATGTGCAGAGGTAAACGAGACAAAAGCATTGCCAAAAGGCTCGACAAGGAAAATTTATTGTACAGTCACAATTACACTGTGCGGTTCAAGAGGTTACATTAGTAATGTGCACACAATTAAGATCTGGAGTGAAAGCATTACGAAACCAGACCTCACAAATTTCTGGCTGGGATCACAAGTTTTTGCCCAGTTCGGCAATGTCCTTGAGCAGCTTTTGCGTGTATTCAACATAGTTCACAGGAGCGACGGACATCACAGAAGTCTTCAAACGGCTTTCATCCTGAAATAAACATTTACTTTTTTAGAAAAGAGGGTGAGCCTTCTATTGCCACAAATAAGTAACTTTTTTGTTACCATATTTCATTACTCCGCTTTTGAATGAGACAATCTCAACTGATTATTTACAGGATACAGACTACTATGTGATAGTAGAGCCTCTATACTTCAATATCAATTCATGTAATTATTTTTAATTACTTTAGCATTTGTGCTATTTTTTGTTATTAAAACATCCTACCAAGCAAATTTAATCAGATAACTCTTCCATGCCAATGATTAAATGTTTTTTCAATCGCAAAGTGCAGTTAAACCTCAAATTTGTGCCATATAACAAAACCTTTGATGCTAAGCAGCAGCAACAAGATTAATACCACTGTGAAACAAGCAACTTAAAATGCAATCGCACTGGGTACACTACGCAAGCTTGAGTGGAACTTTGGACACGCGCACCTCAGGGACAAAATAAAGTGCCACTTGGTCATGATGGCCATGACAATAGCCTGAAGTAAAAAAAAAAAAAATTCGTGATACACAAAAGAGATGTAGAGTTTGAAAAAATAAATTTGTTGCGCAAGAAAACGACACAAAAAAGTTTAAATTTGCACCAACCAAATGTGTGTACGTTTTGCTGGACAATTGGTATGCATCACACACCTATACAAGAACGCAGCAAACCTAAATGACAACAAATGTGGCAGGCTACACCAGGGTAGGAGTAAACTTAATAAATCATGCTCCGGTCGTGTATTCATGCTTGTCAGCAGATGGCCTCTGCGAATAACTAGGCCATCAGAACGACATCCGAGTTTTCTGCTTATCCACGGACACTGACGATCAATTTTGTGCAAATTACTTTACCACAGCTGCCTTGGATAAAGGGTGCATCGCAATTTCTTAGATGGCATTAATGCCGGTTTGAACGCAGGCTACTAAGCCCGAGTGAATTGCACATAAAGCTGCAAAGAATGGCCACCATAAGTCAACACCACCTGGCTGATTGATAGAGTTGTTTAGCACGAGATTTTGTCTTTTATTGCTTTTTGACAAAATAAAAATAAAAAGGCATTTCTGAACGTTTTAAAATTAGTTACCGTCACCTAAGCACTTACTGCTTCAAACCATTTCCCCCAATTTTCAGAGCAGCGGTAACAACACGAGCCAGGCCCAAGGGATGCAGGGAGGGAGGGAGAGAGAGAGAGAGAGAGTAGAGAGAGAGAGAGAGAGAGAGCTCTCACATTGTAAATTTCCATTTTGGTGCGGAGCCTGAAGATGAATGGCTTGAACGGGGCATCATTCAGGATGTCCTCAAATCTGCTGTCCTCCTGTTAAGGGAGCAAATAGAGGGGGGAGAAGAAGAGGTTCAGTAATGCAAGATGACAGAAAACTGCATTTACCAAAACCAAGTTGAAAATGCAAATGATAACTAAAACAAGAAACTACATGTACCAAGTGCAGTGTTGAATGAGATATCAAGAGTACAGTCCTTAGATTCGGCTATGTTACCCTGCTCAGTAACCCAAAGGGTGTCAAAATAAGAATGTGAGGAAACAGAATACACTGAAAATCCCTTGATTAGGCCCAGAAAGCCGAGAAAAAAAGTCACAGCCAGGGAAACGTATCTTGCCTGTAACTGTCTTTCACATGTGTAACGGTGAAGAGGTTGATACTGAACACTAACATAAGAGTAAATTTCTACTAAACTTCAGTACATCCCATCTATCACTTGCACCTTAAGCGACAGGAGTGCTGACATTACATAGCACTGTAGTCATTTTGAAAATAAATGCAACAAACTGAGTCTCTTCTCAATCCTGTGTGCTTATTCCGGAAATAATTTCCGTGGAATATTTGCAACGCATCATGTGGACACTGCGTGACGTCGAGAGACAGAAAATGGTATTAGGGCAAGGTGAGCAAGGCAAAGTGCCCCTGCACCACACGGGGAACGAGATCACGACCCTGCTTCTCATTTTCCACACGTAGGAGACCATTTGGCGATGGCGATTGTGGCTGTACCCTTTTCAGCGGGTCGCCGCGTCTCACACGGCAGAGCCTAAAAAAGAAAGGAAACGCAGTTTCCACATTATGTCTGGCGCAGAGCACCGTGAGACCACCAGTGTTCCAGGCGCCTGTTCGTCACCAGGGTTGCCACACTGTGCCAGCTTTGCTTCTCAAATTAGTTGAAACTTACTATGAAGCATCTACTGTAAAAGACAGTGCTCCGAATGTAGCCATTCCAGTAGTTGTACCACAGACACTTTGTGCCTTTGGTGATGCAACATTCACCAAATGACTACTGGCAGTAAAGCTTTCTCATATCAGCCACGTTTAATGTCTTGTTTCTAAATTCACAACGAAAACGGTTCCAACTGTAAATTCTCTACACATCCGGGGAATTTCTCTGTGGTTACCTGCCCCTTCATCTTATCCGCATCCAGTGGCAAGAGGCAAACCTGCCCGTCGTACCTTGCTTTGCATCGAGTACATTTCACCCAGGTCTTCTGCAGTGGCTCCAATCAGCTGCTCTGCCTCCTTGCCGAAGCAGGTCACCCACTGACCATCGCTGAAGTCGGTCAAATTTGCCTGCGCCAAGGAGGTGTGAAGAACAGATGTAGCAGAGCCGTCGCTCCCAACCTTCACCAAGCGGCTTCCCTATCGCTGCACACTGCTTTGGTGTGCAAGGTAGCATTTCCACCAACAAGTAACGCCCAAGTTCTTTTGCAGTGTACAGTCTGTTGGCTCGATACAACCAGTGATGGGCCGCAACCCTTCTCCAAGATTATCAGGATGCACAAACAAGGTGTGCCGCGTGCAAGTCACATCATAACTGCACTGAATAACAGCAAAAATTATACAGCTGTCAGGTGACATTTCAACAATGAATTACGCAGTTATCAAACAGCCTAGCCGGCCTGAAAGGAGTAAAACTGCGCACAAACTTGCACAGCAACTGCTCTACGCTTGAAAGAACCACAGCACATTGATGTGAGGGGGGAAACGGGGGAAAAAACAGTACCTTAGTGGTTCACAATGAAAAGGCCAAACTAACGGCCATGTTCGAGCCCCCTGACATCAGAAAGTTGCTGGTTGTGAGTGACACAATTTCTATGCTCTCTCTCTCTCTCTCTCTACACATGCACGCGCACGCATGCACGCATGCAGTTGGTCACCTCCGTTTGCCACGTGTGAAGCTAGCGCAAATCTTTTCCAAGAGCATCTATAGGTGCTTCACCTGGAAGCAGCTGAGCTGCCTGCTAACGCCAGTCCTTGGCAGCGTTGCCACGCCTGTGGTTCGGAAACAAAGTCGTTTTCCCGAGGAAATTGTATGCAGTTCACGCTTTAGAACATTGATAAGCCACCACTCTTTCCCTTTCCGAACTCCTACGAAGATTTCCATACCAGTATGCTGGCTGTGCAGCCCCCCGCGTCATTAGTGGTCACTGTTTTGCATTTGGTGCACATTATAACCAGATCCAAAACACAATCAATCGTTATATCCGATATCAAGGGCACTGGAGCAGTTTTTGTAATAAGCGGCGTTTGAGTGATGATTAAAGGCACACCACATATGCCTTTTAATTTCTCCATGAAGCACCAGAGACCTTTTCAATTTACACAAAGAATACGAAAAAGTTGGCTCCCTTCAGTTAAAGGTGCCATAGCTGTTCATTGTTATATCCGATATATTGTTAAAACGATATCGTTATAGGTAGACTCGACGGTGTGTGTGTGTGTAAGGTATATATATATATAAGGCAATCCAAGGCAGATGATGTGCACTTGGGTAGAACTTTTGTTGGGCCTAGAAAGTACTTTTCCACGAAGCACCGGAGACCTTTTCAATTTGCAGGCCTGACGAACACCACACGACTGAAAGAAATAAATTTATTTCCCCGAGGGGAAGAATGAAAGTGCGAATGCACGAGTTGAATTTGCGCCATGTTCGCGAAGATCACACACACACACACACCGAAATTTGAAAGATGCATTTATTCACAGATTTCCTTGATTTTTCGGTTAAAAAATTTGACACAAAGCATTAGAGTGCCAATCCCCCCGTGGGTAATGACGAACACTTTATTAAAGTTAAACACGATCAGCGGCCAAGCGGCGCGCGCCCATCTCCCCCTGCCAAGGAAGACGAGGAGCGCGCGCACCCATGGACCCTTTAAAGAAAAAAAAAAAACACGCACCGAGACGAGCAAGGCGCCACTTGAAGGAGTCGGTGTCCTGGGCGCACTTCTCGCAGCGGTAGTAGCCGTTCTCCAGGTCCACCACCTTCTTGTTGCACGTCTCGGCGGGGCAGGCTTTGTAGAGGCAGTTCTCCTTGCGGATGAGCGCCACGCACGCCTTGACGCTGAAGTAGTCTGGCTTGTCCCCCTGGCCCAGGTTTTCCGCTTTGGCCTGCGCCAGCGTCTTCCAGTTGGCGTTGCCCCCTGCACGCACACGGTCACACCCATACACAGACCATCAGGCTTCCGCTTAACATCACCTGTAAGAATACTTCTGTCGTCGTAGGTTTTTGAAATAACTCAAAAGAAGCACTTTGTTAGTTTGCGTTAACTGTTTATTCTCACTTCTCGTTGGAGCCAATTCGAGCAGTCGCCAGAGCGCTGCTCATCTGTGGGCCCCTCCGAGTCGTTCTTTGCTCTCTGCTTTCGCGGTCACCAAGCGCCGGGCCACTCCCTCGCTTCCCCGAATTCTGCGAGTGGCCCCCTCCCTCCAGTCGTGGTGTCCCGTTACGGCCAGAGGCGCCCCTTAATTGCTTTTCCTTGTTTGCGCCCGGCCGTTCTGTCGTCCCTCTGTTCTCTCTCTCCACGACTGGACGGAAGGTTCTAACACCCATGCTACACGAGCGTTTCAAATCGAATGCCATTTGACTCAAATGACACCTTTGAGCTGCTACAAGACATTTTTCAAAGGAATTTGGTTGACATGCCATTAGAGTCAAAGGAGCACGACAACAGACATTTGAGAGTCTCAAAGGCCTTTGAAACGCAAATGCTTGTACACGCATGCAGTTTCTGCATGCCATATTTAGAAAAATAATTATTTACAAGTTAAAACTTGGTTTAAAGTGCACAATCTTCATGATTTTTCACTTGTTTTTGTTTCCTGTCACTCAATCTATGATTGCAAGGTAACGTGGTACTCACAACACTAACAATAATAATAAAAAAAAAGGTTGTTTTGTGCATTTTGTAGGTTGTTACTTATTGTATCGCTAATAATTGTGTCTTTTGGCCCAGTTTAACTCTAAAATTAAATTTTTAAGTCATGTTACAAGAACGAAACAGGACGAGCAGTGGCGACATAAAAAATATGGCGGGCGAACGTGGAAAATTTAATTGCCCTTGAGAATTGCTATGTAGATCGGTGGAACTCCTTCCAGTTCGAATTGCATTTGCCATTCGACTCAAATGTCCTTTCAAATGCTCGTGCAGCACAGGTATTACCCACACAGAGAGAAAGAAAGGCAAGCAAACAGTCCAGCTCATTGCTTTTAGACAGCAGCGATGCCGTAACAGACAATCTGTGGTTGTACGGAGGTGCCCTACTCTCAGTTGTTCCAGGAAAAGTGCCCCTGTTATCTGAACATCTTCGACACCCTCTTATCAGGAGACGATGGCACCTGACCTTGAACGCCAGAAAGGTGGGATGACGCAGTATCTCAAACTGGAGAGCCAAACTACTACAGCGCGAAGGCGGCAAAGATGGCTGATATGATGCGTGCACCACAGCACATTGCGTAGTGCACTGAAGCTGCACTGCACCTAACTCTGAGATGTCACAAGTTGTGCAATCAGAACTAGAGAGCGATACATTACCTCCTCAAAGCCAACCGCTGTATAAACAGTGTCTCAAAAGAGCTTGAAGAGGGTGACAAATGTTCCAGTACACCACACAGCGATGTGTAAAGAAAGAGTTCTTAGATACGCCCCCCCCTTCAGGAGGAGCCGTTCACCCACCCATGGGTCCTCCCGAGCGGCTGGAGAGCGAGCGGGTCTGCAGCAGGGAGCCCTCCTTGCTGTACCAGCCGAGCAGGGCGTGCGACTCGGGGATGTCGGGGTTCACCTGGAGCAGGCTGGAGCCGATCAGGGACAGTGAGACGCCTGCAACGGAGCAGGGAGAGAAGGCACACTGTTGCTCGCTCCACAAGCCACGGGGCGTGCTGCAGCGGAAGAACCACGGAATGGGGCTCCTGAACAGCACGCCAAAAGCTTGTACACAAAGATGAGGATTTGGCTTCCATCAGGAGAGCAAGGTTTAATAAAATCGAACAAAACTTTCATTAAAAAGCATTGGCGCAGCTTGCACCTGTGGTGCAAGGCTGGAGAAACAGCAGAGCTGGCGGCCCCTCTCCCTTCGTTGGAGACCTGGCTGTTGCACCTCACATGGATTTCCGAACTTGCTGCTAAAAAGTTCTCCATGACTGGAAGGCCCCAAGTGTTTTGTCCGCAGCCTTTCACCTCTCCCCCAAGGTGGACAGCGTTAGCACATGCTAGAAACCGTGGCAACCGGCTTCGCGAACCCCTCACTTCAGGCGCGAACACACATGACCCATCAAGAAGAGCATGCGAGAGATCATGGCACAAACGCTGGGCAGAGTGTTCTCAAAGGTCGAGCTGGCTGACAGCGGGCGCTGGAAGGCGGCACAAAAAGCTTAAACAGCTCTGCGTTAAAGAAAAAAAGAAAGCTGATGGCATTTCTGCGGATTGGAAGGACACTCAGACATCTACATGCTACCACCTGAACGTAGGGCTTCACTTTGCAAGAAAACTTGAATTTGGATTACGCTTCACTTTATGTATGATGTGCATGTGTATGTGCAACCACATATACACAACTAAGCGAGCAAAGGCAGTCAACATTTTTTAGGATAAGCTTAACTGTGATTGGTTAATAATCCCTGTGGGGTGGAAATTACCCCAGACCTATTACGAAGCCATAATATTTCGACAGGCAGTTACAACGTGAATACTGTTGGTTACTTATAGATCATTCCTTTCTGATGAAGCTTTTGCATTGTCCAGTAGCACATCAAAAGAACATGGTACATCTATTAATGATGTTCGTTTAATTACTTTCAAAATTTTTTTAGTCGCAATCTTTACAATACTGCTTCCTTTTTTATTTCCTGAAACATTATACGAGAAGTCTTGCTTCATGGACTGGAACCAAACATCAATTTAAGCAAAAAAGCTATTGCCAACTAATAAGAAAGAAGAAGAAAAGAAGCAGGTTGCACGAAGCTTACCATTGAAGCAGAGACCGAGCTCCCTTCACAGCTACGACAGGGTTTGTCGCCCCCCTCAAACTTTTCAGCCTGCAACATACAAAGGGAAAACGAGGCTGTACTGAAATGGCTGTACACGTAAATTGACCTGTATTGAAATGGTTCTACATGTAATTGGCAACTTTATCCAAGTCAGGCTGGCAGTGTGATAAATTAAATGTCGCTGACGAACGTAGCATGTGATTTGTTGAATCCCTTGATAGTTAAAAGTGCGCAGACAACTTTTAACCTGCCCGTCAGTCCAGGTACGGTTTTCTTGAACTGTTTGCTTAATGAGAAGTGCAACAGGTATGGTTTCCCTTTTGTCATCATACTAGCACAATTTGGAGACATTGGTACAGGTCAAAACCTCGGTACAACGAACACCACATTAACGAAACTTTTCAGATTACCGAGCGTTTAAGAAATCCAACGCCGACTACTTATAGTTTTAATGTAAAATATTCACTACAAACGTACTTCAGAATAGGCGAACGTTTCAAAATAACGATCGTTTTATTAGTTCCGCGCCATGTTAACAACACCTCAGTACTACAATAACTCATATTTTCAAGGCCGGAGACTCTTAGAAGTCCGTTAAAACAATCGCGGCAACCGGAGGCAGTGGTGCTAGTAGAACGACACGGCAAAGCGCAGCGAAGAAGGAGGACGTCTTGCAACTTGCTCCGTGGAATGCGGCAGCCAATGCAAGACGGGAGAAAAAGGTGAGGAGAAGAGAAAAAAATGAAGCATGGTAGCCTTCTCCATCCCGAAAGCCGCGGCCGCGCTATTCGCGCTCCACCCTAACTTTTTCTACGTCCGCCGCTGCTCACGTGGCTTGCTGGATCTTCACGGACATCAGCGGAGCTGAAAACAGAGGACATTGCCCAGACCGTAAGCCTTCAGGATGAAGAAGTGAAGATGGCAGCGGGATGGCATGGACAAGGATGCCTCTGAGGGTGCCGCAGCAGCACTCGAAGACTACGACGAGCACGCGACGACTGCGGATGTGGTGGACAGCATACAAAAACTCCGCACATGTCTGGGAAAAAAAAACCGCATGGCCACTGATTCACTCCCCAGGAATGTGTTAATGTTTGAGTCCTTCGTGCTAGGAAGCTTGTGCTACTCGCGCTAGATGAAAATCGCCAACCACTTTAAATAAACGTGCATTGTTTCATGATCACTAGTGCATTATTTTTTTTGTGAAAAATGACTCCAAGTATGCACTGCTTTACACGTAGGTCGTTTTAGGCATTGAAATACTATTTGTTTTCTTAAATTTTGCGATTTTCACTATAACGACCTTTCAGAATAACGAGCAATTTTCCACGGTCCCCTTAAGTTCGTTATATCGAGATTTCACTGTAGTAACCATGAGACCTAGGCGAACAGCAAAGTTAGAGACCGACATAGCAGCTAACAACAGGGCAGGCCCATGTTTCAAAAAATTGCTATAGTAGGGTGATTATCCAGTGGCAGTCTTCTGCTGAGCAATAGCTAAGAATCTGGATTTTCACTATGCACCAAATAAAGGATTGCACAAACGGAACAACACACTGCAGCCAGAAATAAATGTCAGGTACATTTATTTGGGTGTTATTGTTAAGGGAGGCGTGACCACAATTTAGCAAGTACAGTAGCTGAACATTTGCCACTATGAAATACAACTACGGATTCATGAGAATAGGTCTTTCCATTCATGACAGAAATACACTAAGTGGCAATGCAGCAAGCAAGAATAGGTAAAAATACGGACGGACAGGGCGAACGAGAGAGAGAGAGAGAGAGAGAGAGAGAGAGAGAGAGAGAGAGAGAGAGAGAGAGAGAAGATGAAGAGAGAGAGAGAGAGAGAGAGAGAGAGAGAGATATTCCAAAGCCCCATTACACACGAAATTTTAGGCACAAATGACTAATGGTGAACTTTTAGTGCGACGGGAATGGATGTGACGTTCCTGAAAAAGCTGTGACTCTAAAACCACCTGAGTGAAAGAATGGTGAGCCAGCAAGAAAGATGAGGCTAGGCAATGTCCAAGCGCACTGGGCATGTGCAGAGCGGCCTGCCTGGCACGAGCAGGGACGCGCCCTCCTCATTCTTCCTGTCTTCCTTGTTTGTTCTGCCCTCATAGCCTGCCTCATTCGGCTGCCTCCACTCACTGCTATGAGATGCATTTGCCCGATCACTTCTGTATTTCCACCGCATTTGTCTGTGAAACAGCTTCCTCAAATTTTTTTTCTTTCAATACCTTTTTGTTGCTATTTGCACCAATGTTCCACTCAGCCTCTGAATGCCCCGGAAATATGCTCACAGCTTCTTCAATAGTCAATTAGAGCATCGCTCATGTACGCTGGTCTCAGTCTTAAAAGGACCCTACAACACTCTTTGTGCAGTGCAAGTAAACCTGCGTGACGTTTAGATTACACTGGCAGGAATACCTGATCCAAATATTACATGCACACATGATGCAGAGAGCGTGAAAATCGCTGTGAAAGATGCGGAAAAACCAACCGCACTATCTTCAATTTCCCTCATTATGCACCCCTGGCATGGCCTAAATGACGTCATTGAGGCCATGGCTGTCCTATTGGCTGTTGCTGTTCAATTTCAAGGCTTATTTCTCTCATTTCCTATGATGGTCCGACGTCGTCGGTGCTGTGTACCAAGCTGATCTATGCCTGAACCTGTACACACAGTTTGGGCGTTTCTTTGTGTTTTGAGTGCACGTGGAGTTTGAATGATGAACTCAATACTCCCCTTTCAACCAGACTACTTGACAACAAACATTTATTGCTTCAAAATGCCCTACCAGCCTGAGCGCAAGCTTGCAAGCAGGCAAGCCATGCCTGCTTTTTTGTGGCATGCATCAGACTGGAAATAGACCCCTCCACGTTGCGGAGAAAAGGAGAAAACTCCCTGGCCTGTGATATATCGAAGGCCGCCGAAGAGAATGCCGCGAGCCGCCCCCTTCTCCGGGAGAGATGCGCACAGCTTTTGCTGCGTTGTCCGCGGTCGACTTGAGAGGGAACATTTATGTGCGATTTCTTATCGCGCGTACTTTTGGTGATTGCGAGCGAATTTTCCTTAGTTCTTGCGTGAGGACATTGCTGGGACAATAGACTTAAACCCCAAAATACACCCCGCGTAATCGATGGTAAGTGCTGCAGGGCCCCTTTAACTCTGAGAACGGCCATGAGGATGCCACAGCGCGAAGGCATTCACGTAGGCTAGAGGAAATAGGGAAAGAGGGGGAGTCACGTGTCCCTTGCGTTCGTTCCCTCACCTGTTCTCCACAGAGGGTGAGGGAGACCTCAGTGCCACTGCGGTCCAAGAGGCTGATGTCTCGCTTCCTGAGCTCCTGGTTGGTGTTGCGCTTGGTCACTGTCTGCACATCGCCGGTCGCCTTGCAGATCCCAATCACATCTGCAAGCAGCATCGGACACAAACACAGAGCTTCTCACGGTGGCCACCCAAGGAACACTCAATTCCAAGCAACACGAAGTACGCAGACTCAGTGAAAGGAGCAGGCAGGCAAGTCTTACAGCGCTAATTATTGTTGGACTTGTCAGTTGTTGACCATAGATATGACGGGAAGCGCCAAAAATGAGATCCACAAGAATGATGATGAGGACAGGCACCTTTGTATTTTGCACTTTGTATTTTGATCGTTGAAAGTGGAAACGCAAGCAAGCTTACCATTTCCCTGCAGAGGAAAAATTCAACATCTTATATGGTAACAAGACATGCTTATCTTAGCCTTCTGCAGTTATTTTATACACTAATCACACAGAATGAATTTGTTCCCAATCGCTTCCACACGCCACTACAAATGCAGTTGAAGGCGTTACCATATGTCTTTCTTAGTCTTTTCTTTTCCTTCTTTCTGTTTTAACTTGCGAACAGCGTTGCTCATTTAAAAAGCTTAGACACCTTGCACGTTTACAATTTCTTGTCAAACACTTTCTGAAAACACAAATGGGAAACAAACTAATGCATGGGGAAAATAACTGTTCACTGGACACCTCTTCCTCAAATGGCAAATCATCAATTCACAAAAGAGTAATAAAGGGAAAAGGGAGAGGCTTACCAATGACACTGTCTTTGCTTGCTTCCTGCAGGCGGGAAATGGGCACAAAGTTGAACTGCAGCGTTGGAATGTTTGGGGTGACGTCATCGCACGGCGTGATGGTTGTGTCCGAGATGAATGACATCTCAAAGTCGTTCTTGATCGATGAAAACGAGTAGCCCGGCTTGACATTCTTGACGTTGGCCCGCGAGATGTAGTACACCTGTAAGGCGTTTACATAACTGTGAGCATGAATAAGCTAAGTAACTCGCAGCAAAATAATGGCAGAACTGTTGCGAGCCCTATCATTCTAAGAGGACACCAAACGGAACTATTTGTTTCACCTGAAAGACCTACATAGCTCCCTTGGTTTTTGGTTCGATGATAAACGATAATATCTCTCATATATAAATAACATAGCCACCCATTTTCCCATGATGTGAAAGACGAGGTCACTAAGTGACCCTACGTAGCCTGTGTAGTGCTACCATCCAGGAGGAAAATGTACAAAGTACTTCAATGGGCTAGCATAAAAGCTGATGGATTTGATTGTGCAAGTAATCTTACATTTGGCACTGGCTTTCTCTCTCCCTCATGCACACACTCACACACGCTGGCAATAAGAAGGGACAATAGCTCTCGCATTCAGCAACATACACCTGCAGTTTTACATTTTCTCATTCTCACCGTTTTGTTACCTCCAGATAGATGTGTAGGCAAGGTACACCAATCTCATTTTACCACGCACAACCTACAATGTCACAACTCCTAGTGCAGAAAAATGTGTGGGGTGGTGACACCTATTTTCGCACTTGCACCGTTTTCTATTACAGAAGGGCTGCTACCGCTCTGAGTTGTATATTTGTACTTTCGGCCCTGGAATTTACCAATACAGGCCAACTTGTTTGAACACCTCAGTGCCCCTTTCAAAGGCTCTCTTTCTCGTGCACAGGTGCACACAGCCAGGTACTGATGCTCCACATATGGGCCTACCTTGTTCACTTCGATGAGTGCGTAGAAGCGGTCACACTCGGCGTTGAATGCGGTGGCGCGTATCTCCCCACTCTCGTCCAGCAGGTCCATGGAGAAGAGCTTGCCCTCCCCCCTGGAGTTGCTCCAGGTGCGTATGTTGGACTTGTTGGTGACGCGTGCCCTGATGGTCCACCTGCAATGCGCACACGACAACACACCCACCTCACGCTGGCCGCTCGGGCAGATGCGCAGTCCCCCTTCCTTACGCAGGTCGTAAGATTACCAATAACCTTACCGCAGCACAAGAGGTATC
This sequence comes from Haemaphysalis longicornis, assembly GCA_013339765.2. NCBI lineage: Eukaryota > Metazoa > Arthropoda > Arachnida > Ixodida > Ixodidae > Haemaphysalis > Haemaphysalis longicornis. Next base: position 157,784 of record JABSTR010002821.1, on the reverse strand, counting down.
CCACAGACAGGCAAACTAAGACAAGACGCATTCCTAGGAAACTAAACTAAGACATTTCTTCAAATATGGAATTATGAACTCACGGTCCGTGCAAAATATGAATTACAAGAAGTCAATTTCAGGGCTACTTCCAAGTTTTGCCCATAGTAACAGAGCAGGAGGATGGCGAGTGCCTGTGGTTACCTAAGGTGAGCTAGCTCGGTACTGAAAAAATTCTCACTGGATCTACACAGGTTTCCTGTATGGCACATTCACTTTACTCCAAAGCTGAAATAAATGAGCAATCACATTGTTACGTGGTGGCAGGACAGACGACCCGAAACCAGGACTGATGGTGAAGTGATCTACTGCAAAAAGATGCAGTCATGTATAAATGGCCATGACAGACCCAGCCAAGCTGCCCACTCCTTCTTGGTCGCCAGTGACGCGCAACCATGGTGCTAGGTGACACTTTTCGCTTTTTCCTTCTTGTGACGATGCTGTAACAAGCAGGGGTGGAACAGGGTACACGAGTTTTGGGAACAGTCCTGGGAGCAGCCAAAATTACTTTTGTAGCAGGCTTGGAGCAGCCAGAAAGGCCTTTTGGAGCAGATGTAACACCATTTCACAGCATTATGGTGCCTACCTAACCTGCCTACAGGTCACTGTGCCAGCCCCCTACCATTTAGGTACGTTCTATCTACCTATTACATCAGGCGTCCTGCCGTGCACTAGAACCTACTCCAAACCAGTAACGCATTTTTTGCACTATATTGAGAGGTTTACAACATGCGGAGTTATCTACCTTTGGCCCTGTCGAACGCGCTGTGTTATCATCGTTTAAAGGTCAAATCTCACACGCAGAGTCAAAAGGGATCAGATAACAGGCCTTGCTTTGTGTCAACGGCAGCATTCAAGTGGACTCACGGCGTCCTTGCGTAGAACAAGGTGTTTGCTTGCATTTTTTTCTATCAAGCAGCAATTTTAGTGGGAGCGAAGTTAAACATAGCTTTGTCTTCACCGGTTACAGAGTTGCAGTGCCGACGAACATGCGCCACAGACTACTTAAAACTACAGCGTGTTGGAAGGCATGATTAATGTTGGCACCCCAGCAGGCGTGCAGCTATGGAAAGTTGCAGGCAAAAAAGCCAGGATCGTCAAAAATGGGCAACTAAATTTATGTTCACCCCCAGTAAGCTACAACATTTCATGCGAATTTTATTCTGTTTGCGATGAGACACAAAAACATTTTACTTCTGGTCACTTTTCATTGATTTTGGAGCAGCGCCTGACACCGGCAAACAAAGCCGTGGAAATGCAACATAAGAAAACCCAAAGAGAAGGTGGAGAAGGCACGTAGTGCCTGTGGGCCTTCCGGCTAAGCCAAAGCCAAATTCTATAGCTGCTCATAGCATTGATGAGACTGAAACCATAACCGCCATGATGATACCGAAAACACAATGTTTCAGCCAAATTTCAGGAAAGGGGCATCATAACGGTCGTATCTTGCTGGTCAATTCAGGCGTTGCGGCGCAGGATGGCTCTGATAAATGAGTTTGGCGCAACAGAGGTGGTTCGGCGCAGGATGGCATAGCGGTTCCACCCCTGAACATGACGCGGACGAAGACACCATGAAGCATTACCACTGTGGGCCCAGCCTCCAACGGAGACAAAGATGTGTGTGGCACATTTCATTTCAGCTCCTTAAAGGGACACTGAAGTGAATTTGTCAAGCTCCCGTTTTTGCTTGCACTGCGTAGACTGGCTCAAATTAGCACACTTTCATCGTTTATCCGGTTGACTAATCGGTAATTATTTTACAAAGCGCGAAAGAAGAAAAACTACCATGTGCGGTTTGCGGCGGCCGCACCAACTAAGCTGTGACGTTGGGAGGAGGGGGCACCTTGATTGGACGATGCCCAAGGTAGCAATCAAACAAGTTTCGGTTTCGGTTCTGTAAAACAACATGTTTGACATCCGATGGCATCGTTGGATGGGCATTCTCAATATCACAGTAATCGTAGTACCGCGCTTCTGCCATGTTGTCGACTGTAAAATGCATAAGATAAGCCTCCCAGGACGGCTTGGAATCGTAGCATTCATTAGCTGAGCCCTACGCAGTGCATGAACGCCCTCCGCGTCCCCGCAGACGCTCAAATGCATGCGCTTTTCCCCCCATATTTGGAGCTTGCCTCACTCATGCCTGTATCGTAAAAAGCGTGTTCGCACCACTCCAAGGGTCTGTTGATTCTGGCCTGGGCCCACTGCCTGCATGCAGTCGGTGCATATGGCAACAGCACGCCAACGAGAACTCGCTAGCGCGCCAGTGCCAGCCTGCGCGAGTTCTGTGGACTAGTTCGTGGAGCAATGAACGTTGCGGCCCAAAAAAAGGTGAACCCAGTATAGAAAACATCGGCGAAATACAAAAAAGTGAACTTATACAAAAAAAAAAAAAAAAAAAAACGCATGTACCCGCGGGGATTCGAACTTGTGACTGGCAAAACAATTCCAGTGAGATACCTAGGCTACGGGCGGACGTTGCCGATGATGGAAATATAAGCTATATAATGTATAACCAGTTTACACTTTTATTTTTTTTAGTATTTCAAGCAGCTTAGGTGACTATTTGTTGTATTGCGCTCGTGCAGTAAGCGTCCCCAGAGTTTCCACAATAGCTCACGTCTAGCAATTGCATTTCGTAGACGGAAAAGCGTTCGCAGATGCGTAGTCGTGCTGCTGACCGCTGTGCTTGTTCGCCCCAGCGCAAAAAAGTTCTTCCCGCACCCTAGTTTTACGCTGTACGATAAAAATATCAGTTGATTTTATTTCCTTAGTACCTGTATTGACTTCGCTGACTCTTCTCCCCTTTCAAGAGGCCTTATATTTTCCTACTGGCGTACCAGTCAGCGAAACGTTGCATGTGCGCTTGTGCAGCGCTTGTGTGAAGCGACCTTGACTTGGAGCTAGATACAGTGTACAAACTAATGAAGTAAAGAAAGGCACATTCTTCCATTCCCAAATGTGTTGTGGCTTAGTTTCAACTGATCGAGCGAATTGCGACGACCCGTCGGCGGCCGGCGGACTAAACGCTGGGCTCGGTGCGGAAGGTCGGCGAGCCGTGCAGTAGCGCAGCCAATTGCCAGCTCCTCTCCTGCTGACGTCACACGAAAACGCCACAGAAAATGAGCGAGCGTAAAGAGAGGAGGACCGCATTTTCGAATTGATTTTTCTACTAAATAAATTCGCGTAAACGCGCTCAGAGTTGTCGAAACAGGGCCTAGGGACTCCGGACTACAATTTGCGCTCGTAATCCCGCATTGTTTACAAATCACTTCAGTGTCCCTTTAACTCTTTCACGACGGCGCCATAGGCGATCGGAAGCCGGCGTCCGATGATTTTAAATCTCCCGCAAAATCTGAAACCCGCGCTCCACAGACAACTATCGCCATCTGGTGTGTTCATTGGCAACGTCTCTTTCAATTTCGGTTTCGTTTGTTTATGTGTCTCGTGTGGTGGCGGCGTAGCAAGAGTAATTTGAACCGAAGGGGGAGGGGAGGAGGAGGAAAAATGGCGTTCGGTTCGCGCCGCGCTCCGCACAGTCGGACTGCTGTAGCAAGCACTTCGGCTGCTCCTGCTGTCGATTTTTCTGATTCCAGCAGCAGTGAGGGATCAAGCAATGATGTGGGATCTTCAGATTTCAGTTAGGAAGACGAAGCTCCGGTTCAGGTGCCTCGAACTTCAACAAGCGCTGGCAGGTAATTTCGTTGTGACTCCGCGCTGTATTTATAAACAAAAACGTGCTGCTTATCTGACGACTGCGGTTTTGATTTTGTGTTTAGGGTCTCGAGAACGTACGGGCGGGATATTTTGCCAAATGCTCCGCGCCGTATCGCGCTAATCACCTTCAGATAACCTTGCGCTCGTGTCAGATTAGCGCTGCAGGGTTCAGGTGCGATGCTTGTCGAGAGCGCTCGATTTTTTTTTCTTGTTTTTTACCCACCGAACTGATAATGATTTTGTGCGAGGTCACAAAAGAGTATACCGTAATTACCTGATTCTAACGCGCATCCAATTTTCCTGACAAAAAACCGCAAAAAACTTGCACCTCCGATTGTAACGCGCATGGAACTGTGTGAGCAAGAAAAACAAAATGCGATAGAAACGGGTGATTTATTTCCCGAAGTAATCTCACTCATCCCACTCCTCGTCGCTCTCCGCTGACCACAAGATCTCGTCCTCGGTGCCGTCAAGCACGTTCGCGATGCCACACTTCTGAACGAACGTTCAACCATGGTCGATGGGATCGTGGCCCACGCCTCACACCGCCCATCCCGCGAGCTTTCTCCAGAGGCGCACGCTTCAGCCGACCGCGTCGTTTTGAACACGTGAGAGCCGCTGCTGCCATTGCTGTTATCAAGCGCGCAAGTGGAACGATCTGACTATTTGTATGAACTCCGATGGAAAAGCCTAGGACGCCTATGCTTCCTGCGTGCGAAAAAATTGTTGCTAAAGCTTCAGCGCCATCTGACATGGCGATGGTGATGGGTGGGACGAAATTTTCGCTGTTTCGGTTTCGGTTTCGTATTCGATTCTAACGCGCATGTGATTTTTCGACCTATTTTTCCGGAAAAAAAGTGCGCGTTAGAATCAGGTAAGTACGGTACTTGGATGCAACATTTTACATTAGACTCACTCACCCCTTGAGTGCCCTCGCGGCGTGGCACGCCGTCAGTTGCGCTAGGTTGACGGGCCCTCAAAAATCCAAAACTTGGTGTAACTGTTGATTTATATATTGAATCATAGCCAAGGAACGTAGAACAATTTGTATATCTTAAAATACCTGAAATAATTTTTAGTCTCGGTAAAAGTGGCCGATTTGTGTTTTTAGTATACTTTTCTTGGGGGCTTTTTTCTGATTACTTGACAAATAAACTGTAAGTAATTGTACTTTTAACAAAACTGATGCTTTGTGTTTGGAAGACCAATCTATAAGCTACAATTTCATGCATAGCAAAATTACGTGTGTCCAGTAGCTCAAGAGAAAAAAAACGTTTTGTGGAAGCACTTAAAATCCGCCGTTTTTCCGCCGTAACGAAAGAGTTAAAGGAGCCATTAAGACAAAACACAAGTTCTTGTTATTCGAAAGATTTCGTATTTTATAGTGCCCCCAGCGCTTGTCCAAATGCAAACGATGCTTTATTCACTGAGAAATTAATTAATGTAAGTTAAAATTTTGATTTTCCCGCTAAATCATGCGTTTTCATGGTCTCACAGGGCCATTTTTACCATTATTGAACCCAGATGGCGCCACCACACCGCGGCAAGCCGTCTTCTGCCTTTGGTTTGTTTGTGAACGTATTTGTACCTGGCTTGTTTTGTTAATGGAGACGATCATTTCATGAAACATGGTGCTCGCCCGACAAATACGGTCACGTAAGACAGCGTCGCTTGCGTCAATCGGCCAGTGTTGTCCGAGACAACCCCAAAGCCCCGCAGTCCTCTGCAGCTAAACCAAGCATAGTGCGTGCAGTAGCAGCATACGCATCGGTACTTCTATGTTTACGTGTGCTTCAGTAACTTCCACTGTTTGTCCCACCATTCTTAGGGCTTTCAAAAGAATTTGCCCTAAAATTAAGCGCAAATAGCTCGTTTGGCAAGCTTATAAGCACTGCCTAATTTGCGTTTGCTTTTGCCACCCTCCGCCAATCGCAGAGCTGTCTGGTATGACATCATAGGTTCTGTTGTGGGAAATGAGCTAGTGGGTCGCATGGCCATCCCCTTTTTTCCTAATTATACAGCTTAATTGAGCGAAGTTTAGGTTAAAAGTGGTGTCAGAATGATTCTAACCAGGCAATCTTTTGAATGAACCAAACTTGTGTTTTCTCTTCACGGCTCCTTTAAGGGCCCGAGGGCATTACTCAAGAGGCTCGAGATCTCTCACGGCCAACTCTGTGTAAACAAGACCACATCACCCTCAATCACGGTTATCATAATTTATCCTGCCGCCACATAACAATATCGTAGCCCTAGTTCCCCCCTGCCACAAACAAGGTTCGTCCACTGTGTGCACTACCATATGCAGCTTCGTATTCATAAACTTTGCAAACATGTTCCCATAATCACATAGTCCTCTGGTGCAGCAGCCTTGAAAACTAACAATAAGGAAACCGAGCGTTTAAAGCCAACGAAATAACCTACTGATACTCAAATCAAAGTGATGAGTGCTGCAGCTTAGTTCAGGCAAGAAATTACCTGTTCTGATAAGGAGTCAAGCTTGCGATAGGGACGACAGCGACGTCACTGGTAGAAGACGGATAGGCACTGCTGCCAAACGATGGTGCTGCTGCTGAAGATGCTGCAAAAAGAATAAGAAGAAGAAGAAAAATGACAAGCGAAAATGTGCTTTCACAGCAAAGCCGAACTGACAATCATGGCATGCCAGACTGCAAGAAAACACCCCGGGTGCATCTCAAATGCTTTTGGAGCCTACGCTAAGGCTAGCGTCTCACTCAGACAGAAAAAAAATTGCCTGAAGGGCACAGATAAGATAACAGGCAAACGTAATTCATAGTACTCACACATAGTGCTGCCCCCATTCTGTGGAAACTGTGGTCGGTTTGAGCCAGCATCTGAAATTGTTGGTGAGCCCTCGTTAATACATATACACATTCTCACACAATTTCCCAAAGTTCACATTGGGGTTTTACACACCGAAACATAATTTGGGCTATGAGGCGCGCTTAGTGATAAGCTCTGGATTAATTCTGACCACCTGGGGATCTTTTAACGGGCACTGCAATCTTGACACACGAGTGTTTCTGTTCTCCCCCACCTTTATCAGAACAACAGCCACGGAGGCTGGTAGTTGGAGCCATAGCACTGTGCCCACTAGCCCAACGCTTTAGCCGCTGAGTCTCTGTGCCAGGTTTGACAGTTTCTCAGTGGAAGGCTTGAAAGCTGCTACTTGACTATTTTAGGCTCTTTTCAAAGCTTCCTGTCAAGTGGTCACCACATTTATCCTCGGGGCTAGTAATGACCACTAAAATGGCTGCATTATTATTAAAACATGCAATCAACTTGTACTTTTTTCAAGGAAAAAGAAAGGCAACCAATTTAAAGTGCACCTGTAAGCGACGTTTAAAAGACCTGCGAGAACCAACTTAGGCACAAACAAGTTGTTAAGAGCAGAGTTAAGTAAGTGCATTATGCCCCAAAGTACTGTGTAGTGCTGACACAATATCTGAAGATACTTGGGACTGCAATGTTCAAATAAAAGGGTGACAACATTCCACATGGTAAAGCGTATTTTTCTGCTGTAGCACTTGCGCTATTTTTTGGGCATAATTTCCACACACACACAAAAAAAAAAAAGGGGGGGGGGGGGCTTGTGTTCAAGTCGCGTCAGTATGGTAAACAGGGTTCAGTACAATTGCCACTGGGAGCAGACCTCTTGAAAAAAAAAAAACACCTGTTAATCTTTTGTCTACTACACCATGGCAGATGTACCTGTCTTGAAATTATAGCTGCTTGCAGCAAAATGTGCTATCTGCAACCATAACAGAAAGTTTTAGCACAGAAGCTAGCGGATGCTCCACTAGCGACGGCGGTTGCCAGGACCGATTGGGGCATGTACGCACTTGTTCTGGGGAGGGGTGGCCCACCTTGCTGTTACCGGGCGTGCATGCACCCACTGGAACACAGAGGAAAGTACCGCCATCCTTTTCTCTCAGTCGCCGCGTGAATACGCGACCTTCATTAAAGGCCAACTACACTCAAATTTCGCCTCGGCCAAATTTACTGTGGACGCACAGTACATACCCCCAAACCGACTGGTACATAACTGGTAGCCCTGTTAAATACGTAGTTAGTAAGTTATAAACATTCAAAATAGCACCGTCGCAGGCGACGCTGCACCTGCCAGCAAAACATGCAAACAGCTATAAAGTCGGGTTCCGGTACGCACCGCCGCTAGCATAACATACACTGGCCGCTATGCTAATTCTCAAATTTTACGATTAGCTCTAGATGTATTTGGTCCAACAATAAATTAAAAAAAAAAAAAACGAAAACCTTTAAAAAGAATGCAATAGAAGGTAGAACTCGCAGAAAAATGCACAACAGGTCTGAGCCCCTTGCTGATGCATGAGGAACTCTTTGAAAGAGAGCAGTGTGTTTGTTCACCTGTGGATGAGGGTGCGCCTGAGGCATTTGGAATGACGGGGTTCCCAAGCCGGCAGCCCACAGTGGATCCCTTGGCCACGACTGTCAGGCCCAGCACAATCAGGACTTTCCTGCGAGGATTCAGGGCAGTGGCATTGCATGAGCAGCCAGTAACAAGGCAGGGAGGAAAAGAACACACACACACACACTTGTGTACACACAAAAGCACTCATTTCCTTAGAAATATTAACATTTACGATCCCGTACCATCAAAGAGTGGTTTCAGCTGCAGTACCCATAACATACGAGGTAGCTGGAGGAGATGTGCTCCCACCAGGAACTGTAAATGGTCACCTAACTGGTGTTGTAAATTGCATTTTAACCTCGCGCTGAACTGTCACAAGGTTCAAATGAGCGACACGCAAGGAAGAGGACGATGACGAAGAAACGTACGTGCAGCATGGGACACGTGCTGTGCCTTTTTGCAATGTCTATTGAAAAGAACCCGATGCCTGCTGAAACGGATGCCGGGTTTTGCGTCTCTTTTCTTCGGCGCCACTAAAAGCCGAGGCGCGGTTTTCCCGCAACTGCAGTGGGATTTCACCTTCGCCAAATTTAATCTCAATGTGCAGTGAGTACCGCAAAACAACAGGTATTCAGAGACCGGCGGCTCTGAACTGCTTTGCCAATCAACCATAAGCATCTACAACAGCTCTGTAGCAGACGACACTGCACCTGCCAGCCGACCATGCAGCCTGAGAAGAGCTTGAGCTCTGCTCCGCCCACTTTTCTTTGTGTGGCCACACTCACACGCACAAGTTGCTTCCGCCCAAGCGGCTGGCCGACAGGGCTCGCTTTAGCTGCTCGCTCGGCTGGCCGGCCGCAATGGCCGCCTTTTCGTGAATTTTGTTTCCGAAATTGCCAATTTTCCCTGGCCAGCCCATTTATCAATAATTCAAGCACCATATTGTATCACCCCTAATGGACACATTGGCATGTAAAATTACGTCTAATGCAAAAGCATTTATTGAAATTTCTTCTCTTCGTGCATGTACAGCACCGGGGAGGAGGTTCAAACCCACACAAGTGCTCACGAAAAGTGAAATTACAAGAAGTTGGGTGTAACTGAAGCATGACTCACTTGTCTGCACTGACAACATTGCACATGTACTTGTCCAACTGGACCAGTGCGAATTTGTCAATCTCGTTGTTGGTGATCATGCAGTTCAGTTGAGTGCCCAGCATGGCATCTGCAAACGAGGCAGAAGTATGCTAGCAGTGAGTACAGCCCCACAGTACTCCAGCTAGACAGAATTCCCCCGCAAAATTTTCACAGGACAATTCACCTAAAAATGACAGATCTGGTCAAACAGATTAGTGATAGGTAGCAATTTGAATGCCACCACTGTAGCAACGAAAACAGAATGTAGGTCTTGCACTCTATAAACATATCTTTGCTCCCACTGCACGATAAGCCTCTATCACCGTGGGCACCAGAAAGCGTGCTGATAAAATCGCGGATGTGTGTCTCTATTGGGGCATACACCCCATATCTTGCGTGCTCTCCTTTTTCAATGGTCTCTTTATGCAGTGGAACCACATAAGAAACCTAACGATTCCTGGGATCTAGAAACATTGCACAAGGCCGGCTGATCACTGCATACCAATCTTCACAGTGTCTGCTGCAGCAAACACGAACCACTGTAGCCACAGAGCTAGCCCGCAGGAAAGTTTCTGTAGAGGTACTATGCTGAACCACTGATCAGACGCACCTTGGAGACGCATCATCAATACCACTCTGACAGTATATAATTATAACAGACAATTATAAACAATTATAACAGAACTCTGAAATTGAGACAAGTTGGTCCGTATACCGTATTTACTCACGTAATGAACCCACTTTTTCTTTTTTTGGGGGGGAAATTCGGCATGAATTTGGGGGGAGGGTTCATTATGCGGGAAAAAAAATTGCAAGAGATTTTTAAAAGTTGAAATTTCATACAATATAGTTGCTAAGAGAAGCGCTGTCAAAGCCTTACCATTTTCGTAAAAACATGTAGGTAACTATGTAATGAAATTTATATTTCATTCGCAACTCGCCATCGTCCCCCTTTGCCATGGAGCTTCCCTCCTCACTGAAGTCGCTTGTGGCCGCACTTTCGTTGTCGGCACCATCTTCCATGCCGTCAAGGCACTCCAAAATTTCTTTTCCGACACCGGCAAACTTCCTTTGGGCCACAGAGCTAGCCCGCAGGAAAGTTTCTGTAGAGGTACTATGCTGAACCACTGATCAGACGCACCTTGGAGACGCATCATCAATACCACTTGCTGGTACTGGTTGCAGTATTTACCTGCTCGACACACCCAATTTATTTTTCCTTGCATTCGGTGCTAATCTTGTCACACTAGTAATGACACAGGCGGTGTACCACGCAGAGGCAGGAAAAAACTTGGCTGCGGAGTTTCCGCATTCAATTCTCAGACCTCATTGTTTATATATTTGATGGCACTAACCGGCACTTCAGTCAAACTTGGGAATGTGAGAAAAAAAAATGCACTCCGGGCAAGGTTTGACACGGTTGGATTCATTTTGCTACTGCACAAAAAACAATGAAGACTAGGGCGAAGTCACACGGATGACGGGACACAGCGCTGACTCTCCACTGATTTTTTATCGAGGGAACATGTGGTTTACAAGAGTTTCTTCACGCCCATGCAGGGTGAATGCGTCATACATAAATAAAAATCCCTTAAATATCGAAGCACAGAAGTTGACAAGACACCTGACATGCTTAGATAGTTGCTACCCATGAACAAACCGGCCCGTTCACGGTACCCTAAAATGGTTAGATTCAAGATCTATGAAGCAAATACGAAATAATAAGAATATATTTACATTAGAAAAGCTCAGCCTACCTTTAGAAAATTTTGCGTGCATGACTGATGTTCCATGAAGAAATTTTGCAGGTACATTTAGCAAGCAGACCTTTATGCAGTACAGCGCGTGCCGCTTAGTACATAGAGAATGCTTCGGTCGCGTGCTAATGCACACTCAAAGTTTGTACATTTAGCCGGGCCAACTCCCTTACAGCGCTTGATTGGGTGCGTCTGCTACAGTAGAAACAACAGCAGGGAAGACACGGGCGAATAAATGTTTTTATTGTTTAGTCAAGCAGCAAGGGACAATGGACATTGTCAAACTTCTGCTTTTCTATTGGGCAACAGAAAGAGTTTCAGCCTCCTCCCTCACCGATATTTCCTGTTAGGGGGGAAGGGAGCCACTAAACGAACGAAGAGGTAGCACCCGCCTCTTATGAGATTGCTCCGTATGTACTGCATGGCTCATGTCTTTACTGTCACACATTTTTTAATTGTACTTTTGACGTCAGATGTCAACACTAGAACTATGCCGGAACGATAAAACTAGCAGCTGTAGCAAAATTACCCATGACGCCACAGGTGCCATGGTATAAAAAAAATTACAAAGAAAAAAAAAAAGGTCATGTTATGAGAAAATTATATTTCTAGGACAGTGGATGCAGCATTTTCGTTAGCATACAGATGAAAACCAAAACTAAGTAATCAGGAGCAGAGTCACAGTGAACATTTCCCTCCTTGGCCAACAATTCTCTTGCGTTTTAGGAGTACTGCGAAAGGCAGAAACCCATTTCAAGAGGCCACGAAGACAAAATCCAAGTTGGTTAATAAAAACGACTGTCTTGTCACAATAACAATGAAAACAATTTTACGTCAAACCTCAAACAAATAACAGGTGAAGCAGTGGTGATTCTACAGCCCCTTTCCGACTTCTTTCTCTATGACGTCACAGATTCTTGTTTGTCCGATTGGTGGGCGCCCACCAAAGCGAACGCCAAAAAGCATGATTGGACGATTGTAGTGCGGCCTCTAGTTTCGTTTGATCGCATCACTTGAATGCTACTGTGCTGTTAAGGGGGGGGGTGGCTCACCTGATCACATTCTTATGGTACTTGCTAATTCCCGACCCACAAGCTTAAACAGCATTATGTACTGATTTATACGAATGTTCCTAACGGTCTAGTTTGCGTTTTTTATAAATATATCACTTGTTTACAGAGATGAAAAAATAAAGAAACACATTTTGGTTTATCCAGTTTTCACAGATGGCAGGCACTAGCTGTCTAGCAAGCAAAGGGTTTTATTTTTTTATATATTTCAGTACAGCAGTGACATATCTCTAAAGTAAGAAAACTAGGCCGTTCTGAACATAAATATATATTTATAAGGCACGATGGTTTTTAAGAGCGTCGGTCATGAAGTAGAAGGTGAACAGGCGAGTTCCCCTTAACACGCTGAAAACCATGCTTTTATTGCTTGCCCATATCACGGCATCTTTTCATTAGACAACATCCTTCGTGGCTGAAATAGGGCTCAGTGAGTTGCCAAAGGTTAGTTTTTTAAGCCGAACAAAGCTGTATTTTGTCATCGCCCCCGTAAGCTGAGTAGAAAAACATTTCACGAAACTTTTTCTGCGGCAGTTTTTACAACAGCCCGCGGGGGAGAGGGCGCTCACACGCCGCAACAAAGGGTAAAACGTATTATCAGACCAGGGGCGTTTTTTTAAACTCACATGTGTGGCACTGCACTCCATCGGATAGTAGAAGCCTGTATCTGTCGGCACTGTTGCTGTTTATAGGCTTGAAGTTCTGCAGAAACGAAAATACTGGTTTGAGGCGCACAATGGTTCCACTTTGTCGCGACAGTACAAGTGCGCGGGCGGAACCCGATAACATGGGTGCACAACGGTAGCGCAAGTACCCACCAAGACCTGAAGTACAGGCTTGTCCACTTGCTGATTGTTGAGGATAAGCTGCGAAAACGAAACAGGAAGGACAAAAATATTAGAGAATTTCAACGTAAACCGCGGCAAGCAGCGTTCGACAACGATGTTTTGGCGCCTTACCTCAACCGCGCCAGCTGTCAGGCGGCTTTCCATGGCTGTTTCTTCTGTCAGGATTGCGAAACGGTCAGAACTAGACGTAAACAGAAGCGGCGTAACAATCAAACCGCACGATTCTCATTAAATTACAGAGCATCTACCAAAACAGTTAAAAGGCGTGCTTGAACAAGTCCAAGGATCATCCGCTGGCTAGAAGCGCGCCAAATATGCGCTGTGGCGCTGCTGTCAACAATTTTCCTAGTTTCGGTTTACACTGCCGTGCTACCGTCGCGCTAAAACGCACATATGTACTTGCGGTGCCTCCACGTAATAAGTCGTTAGTACTTAATGCGTATTTCGTAGCCGTTTTTTGTTTTAACTGTTCTCACAGCAAATGTTACTTCAAGCTCCTTTTGTTTTCTCAGCACTTCGTGAATAAAGATAGGGGGCAGCTTGATTTTTCTGCTTCTGGCAGCCTTCTTACAGCGCGCTCCACTCAATCGGCAACTACGTACTATTTGTCCATCCGTGCGGATAGTTCGGATTCCGGACAGAAGGGTTATTTATTGCTCTTTTCCGCCGACGAAGTTTGCTCCGCCGAGGAAACTTCGCTGGATGTTACGCGACGGTGTCTCAAATGTTTGCGGGCGTTGTTCTGTGAAACACGTCATAGCTGTCACGATGTTCTCGGGCGGTCAGAGACACGCGTTGGCCAATCCGTTGTGACCGGAGTGGACGTCGTTCGGTAGGCGCTATGCGGGAGACGGCGGGTGTTCGCCGTTTCCTGACCTAGTAATTAATGAACTAGAACTCTTCGTAAGATGGTTCACATTTCGCTGCTAAATTTATGATTGCTCCGAAAACCGCTGTCGAAGAGTGTCATCATGCCGTTCAGAAAGAGTCGGAAGCCGGGAAAAGTCGTCCCAGTACGGGTGTCTACGATGGATGCCGAACTGGAATTCGATCTTGAGGTAAGCGATTTTTTTTTCTTTTTTCTTCGCTAGCGTGTTTTCTTTTTTATGTAGTGTCAGGCTTCGGACAAATTTCCTTGAAATGATCGTGATTTCAACAGGCATTCCCTCACCACGTGCTGCTTCAAGGCTTTGTCTACTTGACGATGCAGTAAAACGTATTGAGCGCCTTTACTCTGAACCTTTTTCTTCGACTGCAGCAAAAAGTCACTGGTCAAGAGCTTTTCGATCTCGTCTGCCGGACTATTGGCTTGAGGGAAAGCTGGTACTTCGGCCTTCAGTACGTCGACTCCAAAGGATTCGTCGCGTGGCTGAAGCTCGACAAAAAGGTGACAGCGAATTTGTTCTCTAATTTAGAAGTTCAAGTTAGCGTTCCGTGCAGTGGTATTGTGATGCTGAAAGAAATAAATTACACACATTTGCAGACCACCCCAATCGCTACCATTTTATCGGCCTTGTCAGTCGGAGCTGTCATTTTGATTCTTTTTGTACTGTCTCGCCGTAGCCTCCCATCCAGTCTGACCGTAAAAGAATGGAGGCGGGAAAAGGACAGTGAACTCCTTCCTGAAAAAGTCTTCGAGTGCGTGAAATGCGGAAAGTAATCTTGACTGAGCAACAAGCAAGCAGGGTGGCATCCCAGGCATTAGGCGCGCAGGTTTATAAGTTGTTGGTCAGTGGGTAAGGGCAGTAGTCCTGTTTTCGTAACGGCAGATGACCGTACAAATATGACCAGTAAACGATTTGAGCAATTCATTCTTGCTTAATCCCCATCTTCTTGTCTCAAAAGTGGATGACCCTCTGGATACATCTACCAATGTCGTGCGTTTCTGCCTCGCAGACTTTGTAAGGGTGCTAAAAGCCTGTACATAAAACTACTCATTTGTCACTTTGGGTAGTGATTGGGATTCACGTATAAAAACCAATCGAGTCGAGGTTCAATCATGTGTACTGACAAGTGTGTTTTCTTTTTCGCATCTGCGTTTAAAAATGTTCGTGCACACGCATATATGAGCACATAATTTTGAATGTGGCTTGGGTACCGCTGAGGGAATTTCATCTCAATAGTTCTCTCCTTTTTATTTTCTCCCAGTATTCCTTCAAAGCACATCCTGATTTCGCACTGCTTCGGAGAGCATATAGAACTTGCTGCCTACAAAGGCTGTTATACAACTATCATTCTGAAGAAATCTGTAGCATTCGTGGTAGTCTTTCCTTGAAATTACGAGAGTTCCCCAACAAAATAGGCAAGTGTCTGTATCAAAGAGACACTAGTGTACAAATAGGTTTTCCTCTATTAACAGACTAGTGCTGTGGGTACAAATATGCTTGTTGCAATAGTGCATTGTTGGTGCCAAAAATGTCATAGGCATGAAAACAGGTATCTTCGCAATGTACATTTTTCTGGCTCACTGTTTGTGACGCCGCACATTGTGAACGGCAAAACAAAATATGCAAGTCTTGTTTAGTCCTTCCCTCCCCTCTTCTGTTTAATAAGAAAGGTGGGATACGTAAATATTTAATGTACATAGGAACCTCTCGTGAGCAAATGTTTATTCAGGAGACAAACTTCTGCTTTTGAACATCATTGAACAGGTTCTCACTGCACCTGGTGGTAACTTGTGTCAGCCTGTATCTTGGTCCAATGTTTTTGCCTTGCAATACAAATTTAGTCAAAAGATTCAGGTGGGTGAGTGCGGGCCCCATTGGGCTTTTTTACAGTCAGCATCTATATACATGACAACCAGTGTCAGTGTCATAAGTGTAGCATTACTGCTAAACAAACAAACTGTTGTTTTCCATCAAACAGAAGTTGCAAAAGCTTTGAAAGGTGTTATCTTTCAGTTAAAACAAGAAGTAATTTGGCCTTTGGCAAATTGGCACTGGGGGTAGTCTCCTAGTGCTCCTTCAACACCAATTTCTGTCAGCAATCTTTTTAGTACACCTGTCGCAGGCTGGCCCAACAAGCCGAACACCTGAAAAACCTAATTGTGACTCAATTTATTAAATGGCAAAGCAAATTCTTTGACATCGGAGTTTTGACTTTGACTCGCACGCAGTGTGGACTTTTGATCGCAGTGGCTTTGACTTTGACCCTTCGCCATTTGATTTCACACAAAGAAACTTCACATTCAACCATCGTCGTCATTAGACAGATTGACGTCGTTGGACGGGGTGCATTTCCTGCGTAATTTTACATGTCTATGCACCCCTCTCCAAATTCAAACTGCTTCGACCGCGCCGGAATGATGCAATCAGATAGATGTCGGCTTCATAATGCGAGAGACCCAGCTTTGATTCCGACTACTGGAAGCATTTTTTTCTTTTCACTTTACCCACAGTCATCATCATCATCAAAGAAAGTTGGCTTTCCTGCAGTGCGTTCTTCGATGTGCTGTACGCCATCAGTGAGACATAGAAACCCTAGCTTTGAAACAAGTCGCCATTGCAGTGGTGACATCGTGGTCATTGTTGGTCCTCCAGGTTCAAGACCAAGATGTGCCCAAGAAGAGTCCCCTGAGCCTGCTGTTTCTGGCAAAGTTTTATCCTGAGGATGTCTCCGAGGAGCTTATACAGGAAATCACCCAACACCTCTTCTTCCTCCAGGTGTGTTGGCGACTCCCCTGGCTTGCTGGTGTCCCCGATGCATGCCCTTTGGGTGCAGTCGCTCCAAGAGGCCTAGCAGAGGCCGCTGCCCAGTGGCATTTGTTGCGAAAAGGGAGACACGGCAGACCAAAATACCCGTTCCACCACCTACTGCAGTTCTCACTCGTAACCTTAACACTGTTACCAAGCATCTCTATGCCGCTGCTGGATCCAGAGGCCCCTCCATTTTACTTTTATAATACAAGCAGCTGTCCCTTCAGCCCCACTTATTTTTTATATAAGGGCCTCCTGGGATGCTTTCCTGGATCTGCCCTTCTATCTGTGTTTCTTGTCTCGCAAAGCACTAAGCAGGTGCAGCTTTTTCATTGTGCCTGCACTGGTATTTGATTATGAAAGCTATTGCCTCAAGGCAGCTTGAAACGAAAGCAACTTTTTGTTGTGCAGGGGCAGATTTCTCTCAATGATTTTACTTTTACAGAGTCCAGTAAGCTTGTGTGGATGTCTGTGGCACTATCTCTACTTACCAGGAGCTGGTGTGTTGTCACTAACAGATAACTTGCGGGTCGACGCAAAATGTTTCTTTGGCACATTCATACGGTATTCGGCCTTATGGGCAATGCTAACGGCATGATTTTTTTTGTATGCAGTGCTTAGTGTAATATTCATTACAAATAGTCATTTTTTTAAGATTGTGCACGAAAACAAGTCTAATTGCCAGGCATGATACGTCTTATGTATGAAATGCCTGAGGTCAAAGCTAATATGAAGCGCTGTGTTTCAATTAGAACTGGAGATCCTCTCGTACAGCCAATATACTTAAATTTATGCTGGTTTTGAAAGCTCTTTATTCTTTTACTTTGCCACAGTGTTGCAGTTCTCTGGACCGCGCCCATTTCTTTTTGTGTGCAGGTCAAACAGGCAATTTTGAGTATGCACGTGTATTGCCCGCCAGAAGCCTCTGTTCTACTGGCATCGTACGCTGTTCAAGCAAAGGTGGGGTTGCTTTCAAAATGATGCTCCCTTATTCGTGTGTTGTTCGGTTAATAGTTTATTGGGAATGCAGGTGTTACCCATAATAAAAACCAGTGGCTAAGGTTGCTCCTCTACAATAGGCAGGACTCCTAGCCTCACATAGGTCTTATGAAATGTGTGAATTTCATACTTTGAGATTCCAATGCACGCAAAACAGGAACTTGTGATTAAGAACTTTATTTGGTCTGCCTTCTTTTGCAGACCTTATAATATTTATTCGAGTTTTTCACATTGTGGCAGTAGAATTTTAAAATGTTAAAATTTGATTTCTTGTGGATGTTCCGTAGTTTATTAACCTGATGGAATCAGTTAGCCTCCTTTCTTTAGAGCTTTGGTTCACGAATGAACCAGTAATACTTAGTTCTAACAGAACTCTGAAAGTGAGACAAGTTGGTCCATATAGATAAATTGTACTGAAAATTGTTCTGTTTTTGCCAACAGTTTTTTGCAAACAGAAAATTACAAGAAAAACATTAGCACTGTAATGTCACCAATTTCTGGCCAGCTGAGGTCAGTTTTTGTTGTGCTACGAACGCCAACATTGCAAATCAAAGCAACTTATAAGTGAAAATTTTTGAAGACCTTGTGATAAAGAACACCAAGGGCGTGCATTCTGGAACCCAAAAAGCAGTGGTAGCTCCTGGCCTGTGCATTTGCCACAAAAAATAAAAGAAAGAAGGTAAAGGGATAAGCTTGTTAGGATAGGATAGGTCAACTCATTACCGCACCTCATTTAGCCATTTTAGCTTTATTATTTTTTTTTAACCTAGGTAGCATACAATTACACCATGTTGTCTCTGGTTTACACTACAAGGGACAATCCAACTTGTTTCGTCAGTGGAGAACCTTTATCAGTGGAACGCAGGCAAGCTTTCTTATTTATTCTGCCTCTTCTTCCGAACCCTCCAGTATGGCGACTACGACGAGACGACCTACAAGCCCGGCATGCTGGCCAACGATGACCTGCTGCCCCAGCGGGTGATAGACCAGTACCAGATGACGCTGGAGATGTGGGAGGAGCGCATCAAGGTCTGGTACGCCGACCACAGGGGGATGACGAGGTACGGGCACTTTAGTCAACCTCGCTGTCCATCTTGTCGCTTCCTTGCTGTACGGTGCAAGCTCTGAAAATTTCACGAACTCCAAAGCAGTAGGGGATTTATGCAGCCACATATGTGACATGCACTGCTTTTTTCATCAGGAATCGGTTAACTGACACCATTTGGGCCTGGTGTATGGTGTTGTGTTTGTGCAAAAAAATGCGCCTTGCATGAAAACAGTTGTACATGACGATGTCTGATTTTTCACATTTGTAAACCTTAAAAAAGGAGTAAAGTACGACGTTTTGTGTCATGTAGGGACGAGGCTGAAATGGAGTACTTGAAGATTGCTCAAGACCTGGACATGTATGGCGTCAACTACTTCCGTATAAGTGTACGTACTGAATTGGTCAACAGTGCTTGCTTGCTGTATTTGCCGCTTTGTTGTGTTTAGTATCACTTGTGACATGTTAGGCTGTGTGTACAAGGATCTACAACCTAGTCTGAGTTAAATTCCTATTTAATAATTACAGATTACGGTCATGAGGCTTTTTTTTCACGAAGAAAATGAGTTGTGGAATGAGTACTCTAAAGAGAACAGTCATAGCATTGCTATATAGTGGCTTGAAGATATCTTTATGGCTATTTTGTACATTTTCTTGATGGCAAAAAAAAAAAACTGAATTTTATAGTGACAAATTGTCTTGCAAATGTTACTAAGCAGCCTGTGTGTGTCGAAGATCTTCACCTCGTGCTTTCACTGTATAAGCCACGAAGTGCTGAAAGGCATGCTACTTTGTTCGTTTTAAGCGTCTTCACTGCTTCGAAGGGTGCTTAGCATTAGTCCTTTCGATCTCTGAAGCAAACAAAACGTCATTGTGGCAAGTGCGAGCTGTCTTCTCGAAGACGAAAGCAAGGTGCGCGTGTAGCAGTGCATCCTTAATGGGCTCCTGGCACTAGAGCCCTGCACACGCCTGATTTTAAGGCGCAACCCGAGCACGACCAGGGCCCGTAACACCTTGCCTGGACCCGGCCTGGCATCTCAAGCCCTGGCCCGGCCCGCTAATTTATTTTTAAGCCTAGTACAGTTCACATCACATGGGCGTAATAATAGCTCGTATTCTTACGCCAGAGACCATCACCTTTGATGACCAGATTCTTGGCCATGTCACGTGGTCCTCTCGGGCACAAGTTAGTGTGCTGGAATTTTTGATGCCGCGTTTTAATGCATGATTACTGTACGTGCATTGAAGTGTTTTACCTGCAGTGGTTGCTCAACGGTGCTGCTTCTCTAGCACTCTATTTTGATTCTTGGTCACGGCAGCCGCACTTCGAGGGGTGCGATATGTAAAATGTGTGCAGGGCACCAGGTTGCCTGAATTAATCTCTTCCTTTCTACAGCATTCCTTGTAATTGTATCTTTGGTATGTTATACCTGATAGTATAAAATCTTGATGCAGTAAAGAAAATGTCACAAAATCACAGTACAGTGACTACCAGACCTAGCAAAACAAGTTTTTAAAGCACCTACAACTAGTATAACATCAAGAAGCACGCGGAAATAAGCCCAAAGCATTCCTTGTAATGCTCTTTTCTGCACTTCACGTCGGAAATAATTGCAGCAAGGCCCATATATTCAAGCCCAAGCACTACCCTGGCCCACGGCTTCGGGCGGCCCGGGCTTTCGAGTCAGCCCGGGCCCGTGCAGTGCCCTAGCTGCCGCTGAATTCTGGGATACATGAGCGTCCGATCTTTCTTCTATTCCAGAATAAAAAGGAGACTGACCTGTGGCTTGGGGTCACAGCCCTGGGCCTGAACATATACGAGAAGAACAACAAGCTCTGCCCAAGGATTTCTTTTCCCTGGAGTGAAATCCGCAACATCTCGTTTGATGACAAGAAGGTAAGCTGCGTGTTGTGTGCATCGAATTAACGGCTGAAATTTGTATTCATGCTGGGACAGCTCACGTTTGGAAGCTGCTACACATGGTTACGTAAAGAGACGCTAGAGGCCGAGTGATGGCTTGTTTAAACGCAATTATCACATCTTTTAAAGCTCTTCTGGCTTGTGTTCTGTGGCAAACAACGCTTTGTTAGTTCAGAAGTAGAAAATTAAAGCTTTGATCTCTCTCTCTCTCTCTCTCTCTCTCTCTCTCTCTCTCTCCTCTCTCTCTCTCTATCTCTCCATCTCTCTCTCTCTCTCTTCTCTCTCTCTCTTCCTCCTCAATCTTCTCTCTGCTCTGTCTCTCAACTCCTCGGCGCTCTCCTCAGTCTCTCTCTCTCTCTCTCTCTCTCATTTTTTCATGATGCAGAAGAGCGCATCAAAAAACTTGCTGAAGACCTGTCGAGAAAGCTTGCAAAGAGGGGGCGGTGCTGTCAACTGGGGAAGATGCAGGAAATGCCTGCATGATTTTAAGAAAAAATTGCTTTTTACTATGAAGAAAACTACAAGTTTGGTTCAGTCAAAAGGCTGCTTTGCCCAGTAACAATGAATTTTTAAAGTAAACTGCAAACAATGTAACTAGGTAGTAAGGGAAAACTGATGAGGTAGTGACAATTCACCATCACTTTATGATTGGGTGTTGTGACGTCACTTGAAAGTTTTTCAATATCTTTTGTGTCAGTGCTTCAGGGGTGCAGTAGAGTACAGTGAGTTACCAAAGGCTAGTTTCTTCAGATACGACAAAGTTGCATTCTTTCTTTCTTCGGGGTAACTTTACATAAGATCCACCAATCTCGTTTTACCATTCACGATTTGTTGCACCACAAATCATATTGTAGAAAGATGTGAGGGTCTGCAAAATCAGTTTTTACATTTCTGACATTTTATTAAAAGAAGCTGTTGCGGGAGATGCAAGTGCTCTGTTTGTATTCATGTTCCATTTATGGTACCATGACCCACATTTGTAGAGCTGCTGGTTTTTGCCCTGTCACTTTACGTCCCTTTTAACACTGTTTCTCTCTCTCTCTCTCTCTCTCTTCTCTCTCTCTCTCTCTCTCTCTTTCTCTAAAGTTGTGTTGCTTGACCTTGACACCCGGTGGCTGTCATTGGGAGAGTTGGAGTGTCGCACTATCTTCGCACAGTGCTTGTGGCTTCTGTAAAATGCTGTGAAAGACAAATTAGAGTATCTTATTATCAGAAAAAGTCGGCCATAAAAAAAAAATCAAAGCCCCTTTCTAAAGAGAAAAAGATAGTTAAAACGCGAAGCTGCTTCGACTGTGCCGGAATGGCTTAATCAGATAGACGTCAGCTTCATAACACGAGGAATCCAGGTTCGATTCTGACCAGGGGAAGCATTTTTTCTTGTTTCATCACCATCATCATCCTGTGCCCTCCCATTGTGTAAAGTTGGCTTTCCTGCAGTACATTTCGGCACGACATTGAACACCATCAGTGAGGCATAGACAGCTTCGCTTTAAAAAAACAGCGCGGAATTAGGTCAGATTGCAACATGCATCATGTGATGTTATCTGGGGCTAATGTTGTACAAAAACAGAAAATTAGGAGGAGAGTTGGGTTTTAAATAGCTATAAGAAAATCTCTTACCTGAAACAGGGGGGGTGTATGAATTACCCTCACCTGCTTCGGCTGTTTGTAAACTTGCATTCAGTGATGCTAACCTTGCTCTGTTTGCCATTGCAGTTCAACATCAAGCCAGTTGACAAGGGTGCACCATGTTTTCAGTTTTACTCGTGCAAGATACGGATGAACAAGCTGGTGAGTTCCTTTAGTTTGTACCATATCATCTAATACGTCCCTGCCCGTGGTGAAACATTTATACAATTGTCAACAAAATGTGCCATGTGATAGTGAGGTTAGATACACTAATGCAATTACTAATACTATAGCTGAGCTAACCTGAATTGCTTTTTCTGCTTGCTAACTGAGATAGAAGTGTGGTCTAATGGTGAATAAGGTTGTTCCGCTGAAATGCGTTAGACCTTTTACAGGGCTGCTGAAGAGGCGTGCGAATTATCTTAGCACATAATTTGCCAGTAAAAACTGGAAGCTTTTGCCCAGCATTTAAAACAAAAATTTGCCTTCTGTTAAAAGAATGGGGAGAATTGTGAAGTCCTGTGGAGCCATGCATCTTGTGCACTTTTGACCAGAGTAGCTTGCACTAATGTGCGACATCAGATGTAGCAATGTGTGAATTATTATTGTTGAGATAAAATGGCCTGGACAGCGATGACAGTTGTGCTTAGTCATGTGCAGAAGTGGGGTGGGGTGGCTAAAAAATTTTTCGCCGTAACACTGTTGCTTGCATGTTTTGTGCCAGATCCTGGACCTGTGCATTGGAAACCATGACTTGTTCATGCGCCGACGGAAGCCAGATTCCATGGAGGTGCAGCAGATGAAAGCGCAAGCCAAAGAGGAAAAGCACCGCCGGCAGGTGAGGACCCTGCTGGGGTGGGAACGTCGCAGCTTCCAGCTTTAGTTCCTTGTGGCCGTGAAATTCCCAATTAGCGCACCCCCGTTTGTGTCTGAAGCGGCGAGACTTCTGTGTCTGCGTATGTTGCCGTGTAGATACTGTGTGCTAACCTTTCCGTCGAAATAAAGCCCCAAGCGCACGGAGCGTGATGTATACGGGGGTGCTGTTGGAGTTTGGTGCCAGTGTGTCAGGGATGACAGGCGATGGCCTCTTGCGCAGACGGAGCGCAACAAGTTGACGCGCGAGAAGCAGCTCCGGGAGGAGGTGGAAAAGGAAAAGGCCGAGCTGGAACAGAGGCTGCTCCACTACCAGGAAGAGGCCCGGGTTGCCCATGATGCACTGGTTAGTGGCCTTTTCCCTTGCAAGGCTGGCAGGGACGCCTTCAGCCCCTGTGACTGCGACTGAACAGATCGGTGGTTAGATAAGTGCTAAACTAATTCTCCAGTGCACCAACAAACCCAGCTATCAGCAACGGCAGTATACTGTGGGGATGAACTTGGAGGCCGAGATGTTAGTAAAAGGAAGATTTGTAGTTAATTTATCCATTTACACACATGCTCTCAAGATTATGGAATGATTTTTTAGGCTTCTGATTCCATCCAAGCTACACTAATGCAATGGGGAACACACACTACAATTAGGGACTGTACAAGTTGAAATTGAAAGCAGATTTGTTTTCTAAGACAGTCTGTTTGTTGGGCACCAGACGCAGTTCATTTTCATTCGCTTACTTCAATCAAAAGCTTCCTAGGTACTAAATTATTTTTTCATGTCTAGTTTTCCTGTCGTGCTCTCAGCAACTGTTTACTACACAGCGGGACAATTGGCCTCTATGGTTGCTCACAGGCTTGTGAGCACAGTAGTTGCCTGGGTAGAACTTGCATGGGCACATCTCAGCAAGAGTCAAGCATCCTCGCAGTCTCCGGCTTCTATCTTGTATATGACCCAAGAAAGGTGGCAGCCTCCAATAATTCAACGTGTGCTACTCCTGCGCTCTTGCAGAGGCGATCGGAGGAGACTGCTGAGCTGCTGGCTGAGAAGTCACGTGTGGCAGAGGAGGAGGCCATGCTGCTCACCCAGAAGGCCGCAGAGGCTGAGGCCGAGATCCAGAGGATCAAGATCAGTGCCATCAAGGTATGCAAAGTACTGGCTGGGGTCAGCAGAACTGTAGGCTTCATCTATCCCCTTGGTTTGCCTCTAAAAAACAGACCCCCCGACCCCCAAAACATTTTTTTTTTCTTTCTTCAGGAATTTTTCAGGCAGTGTGTGTGGTCTTGGTACCATGTAGAGATAGATGCCAAAATAATGGTCAAAAATCAGTAAATAAATTTTAGAAAGTTGTCCAATTTTTAAATTTAGAAATGCCTGCCATTGCACTACTGGCTACGTCACGACCGAGGCCACAGGACACAACAATATAGTGCGATGTCGGGTGGTTGGCTGCACTTGCAACACTTTGTACATGCTGTTGTGTTGCTCAAATGAGCCAAAATAAAGGCACATTCCCACTGGCGATTTACCTCGTCGCGCGACGGCGCGCGTCGCGCGATGAGGCCTTGAGGTGGTGTTCGCACTTGCGATGAGCGATGATGCGACTGCGTTCAGCGCAGCTGCTTCCCGACTTGTACGACCTCGTTGGTGCGTCAACCATTTGCAGTCAAAGAAAATGATGTTACGCGACAAAAGTAGGTAGAAATCAAACTAAAACACATGCTACTAACCTGGAGCAATGCCGAAAGCATTTGCGGGTTGCGGGAGGAGCAGAAAATAACAAACTCAAGAAGGCTCTTTTCAACATATTATTGCACGAAGAAATGCACACGCTTGCTTTCACGCCACAACACCCGCATCACGGCCCACAAATGTCGCTTCTTTTCACAGGGCTAAGTTCTGACGCCTCCGAACTCTGCGCGTGTTTACCAGTCGCCGATAGAACGAAGAGGCTGCAAGTCAACCTACCGTCTCGCTGTCCACCTAGCTCTATACGATGATAACTTGCTTTTACAATCCATACACGCTTCTCCACACTGATGAGTTCCCACGCTATTCGTTGATTAGTGCACGCGTACGCTGAAGCCACTGACCAAAGAACCGATGCACACGGGAAGTTGCTTGCCGGCCCGACCCGGCGGGTACAGCAATAGCAGGCCAAGCGCCTGGCCGAGCGAGGCGGTGGCGGCGGCGGCTCGTCGGCTTGTCCTCGCCCGCCCACCCGCAGCGTTTGCATACCGGATGTAAACAAAAGTTTCGTTTCCGGCTACGTCAGCCTACTCCGCGGCCATGATTGGCTTACCGGTTTTACGGGGCCGTCGCGCGACGAGGGAATTCGGACGAGGAGCGATCTGCTCCTCCGTCGCAAAGCGACGAAAAGCGACGGCCGGCTCGTCGCTTTGCGACGTCGCTTTTCGTCGCGCGACGAGGCGAATCGCCAGTTGGGAATGTGCCTTAAGAGTTTATTTCTTGTTTTTGGGGGGAAGGGGGGGGGGGGGTGGTAGGCATAGTAACCTTATTATACACTCAAACATAGAAAAAGTAACAGCGGACAGGCACTACTGCCTCACTTGGTGCACCTGTGTGCACTGCCTGGTTTCCACACAGCACATAATGGTGCACCACTGTGAGCATTGCTTTTCAAGCCCGTTTTCCTTGCCTGCAGACGAGCTTATGCGCCTTTTGCACGCTCACGAGTCCCTCTTGCTGTGGCAAGCAGAAAAGAAAAAAAAAAAGTGCAGTCTCTGGCCGCTTGAAAGCCTCAGCTGTTGGATCATGCACTCCTGAGTTCCTGCCAACAGCAGATAATGTGGCTGGAAGTTCTTGGTCTTTTCATTTGGTTGCATAGCCATGGTAACGACGCGTCAAAACGTGCAGAAAGCGGCTGACATTCTGGAATTTCAACGCTCTCAGTGGTAGCCCGGTGTCGCATCATGTGGGTGGGTGGGGTACCGAACAGTGGCTTTCCCATTTTAACAGGGGAGCAGCGCTCCATTTGTTTGTATTTTTGGGTTTAAAAATTGAATAACTTCTTTATTTCTGCACTGATTTTAATCTTCTTTTTTTTTTTCATCTCAACCAGTATGATAAAAAGGGTGTAAGTAGTGCTCAAAAACTACCGCAAACGGGTTCTTAGCATTGCTTTTAATTCATTCGTTGGTCGTTTAAACAACAAAAACTTTTACAGCCCCTTGGTGTTCTCATTTTTACCAAAATAATCTAGGACAGCCGCTGAGTGCTCAAATACAACTGAAATCTTTGAAGGGAAAAAAAGGCTTGGCAGACCAGTGCCGTCCATCATTACTGGCGTGGTTTCTGACAGCTCAATGAAGTTACACGAGTGTTTGCGTGACTTTAGTTTCAGGGTGTCTGGCATTATGAAATGCAAACTTTTGACTCTGGCTGTTCATTTTCATTAATTTATTTAATGACTCATTGCTTTCATGGACGTGCATGGTAGCTGTGTGCCAGTAATGTTTTCTTTTCTTTGTCCTGCGTAACCAGTATTTACAATGGCATTTTGTTGTAATGTGCCCTAAAATAGTGAAAAGTGAACACACCTGGAACTGGCAGCAAATCTTGTCAATGTGAATAGATGGGCCATTTTTTTCGGTGTATGACCACGTACTGTTTGAGGTGTATGCGGGAAAAAAAGAGAGAGAATTATGCCAAATTTCGGGAGGTGGGGGAAGAAATGGGGGGGGGGGGGGGGGGGGGGGGCTTATATTTGGGTGTTTTGGGTTTTTTTTTGGGGGGGGGGGGGGGTGTGATTGCATGATAGTTCAAGTATCTTCTGTTTGAAGTAACTCTTTGGGACTGACAAGATTTAAAACCAAAAGGGTGATGACTGTGTTGTTTAGATGCCTAACAGTGTACAACTATGTGACATTTGTGGGTGCACTACCACTTACCTTTGGAAGCAATAGGTCTGAAACTTGGACTTCCTGTGTTGAAAGACTTGAGCACTGTTAAGCACATCGACCACCTATTCATGAGGGGAATTTACCTGCCTTTGCGTTTGTCGTCTCCCTTTGCAGACAGAAGAGGAGAAAATCATGATGGAACGGAAAGCAAGGGAAGCAGAGCAGCTGGCAGCCCGCATGATCGAGGAGTCGGAAAGGAGGTGCGGCCATGCGCAAGTCACACGTGCTCGCGCGTCT
Source organism: Haemaphysalis longicornis (assembly GCA_013339765.2). Taxonomy (NCBI): domain Eukaryota; kingdom Metazoa; phylum Arthropoda; class Arachnida; order Ixodida; family Ixodidae; genus Haemaphysalis; species Haemaphysalis longicornis. The sequence goes on along the minus strand of JABSTR010002821.1, from coordinate 130,494 downwards.
CGCATTGGCACGCATCTAATATGCAAAGACATGCACACGCGATACTTGGCACAGCACTTTGGCAGTGCTGGAACCTTAGAGAGTGCGAGGACATTATAATCCTATCTGTCCACGGTTAATTTTGTTTCATGTACACTGTCACCGTCTTGGAGATGATACCCTTGATTAAATGTGTTGTGTGGGAAGCACTTGTTCTAGCTGTCAAGAATTATTCTTTACAAAAGCACTCGACAAATGAAGCTTAGTTAGCTGCTTCCAAACCACAGTAGACAGGCTTGAAAAAAAAAAGAATACTCTGAAGTTCAACAGTTTGGAGTTTTTTTCTATGGTGAGCTATTTTTTTAGAAATCCAGTTTCTGATACACAAGTAGCAGCTCATAAAATCTGTTGGAGAGTGCAGTCCTGAGCTGGACTGATTGTGCTCTCTTGCCCACTACGTTTCAGGGCCCAGGAGGCTCATCAGCTGAAGGGGGAGCTCTTCCAAGCCCGCCTGGCTGAGAAGCAAGCCAAAGAGAAGCTCCTGGGAATCTTCAGAAGCCCCTACGATGTGCAGGCATGTGCCTTTACTTTCTTTTTTATGATGTAATATTTGGTGCTGTAGGATCTTGACAGTGCGATCGCAGCTTATGCGAGTTGCGGGATGATGCATATTTTAGAAATTCTCTGGTCAGAGCGCATTGCGTACAGTAGGCTGAGCTTCAGGTGCTACGAGAGGGTTGTCAGACTGCAGTGGATGAATACGAATAGGCGAGGGCTTCTGCGGCAATAATATGGTATGGAAAAATGGCTCAGATTTGCATTCTGGTACGTGTATTAGGAAACAAACCATACCGCATTCGACTTCTGTGTATAACCATGCCAAGTTTCTTTGGACACGCTACCATATATATACCACCACATCCATGGCTCTCCAGCAGCTAAAGAGGGTAGGAAAAAACTGCTGTGAAGTGAGATTGGTGTAACGTGAGCTGTGATGTGCATTTCATAACACCTGTTACAGTACGTACGTCCAGTGTGATTAGACATATCCATTCGAAGTTCCAGTGAGCTAACAGGCTAAATTGAAATTTTAAATCTATTGCATACTTTGTCAACGCTATGAAAGCATTCCGGTCCCGGTAGTTTCACCCACATTTCCTGATGGTAGCCTAACTTTTGCTGCCACTTTTTTATACAGTGATGGCGAAGAGTCAGCGAATTTTATTAACTTCCCGAATAATGACTGCCTTTCCTATTTTCAATCAGAAAAATGCAGCCAAAAACTCATGTTCTTCTGCAGATGAACTCTTTTTCAAAGCGAGCTATAGGTTCAGAAGCTAGGCCGTTTGGTGCAGGAGTTCAATGTCATCAAATGCACTTGCGGCAACGCGGGAGTGCAACACAACCTAGAGGGCGGCAGTGAGTGCACATAATTGCAAGTGCAGTTTGAAATCAAATTGCTGTCGCCTTCAGCAGTTTTATTCCTGCCATTCAACAGTGACACTTGGACAAGAGGAAGCATTGCTCCCTGTAGAACTTAGCTGCGAAAACTTGTATGGAGGTGGGCATAGGGACACAAAATAGGAAAAATGCTCATGTGATTGAGGTTAAGGTGCACATCAAAGAGCTCCCAGTGGTACCAGGATTATCAGTAGCCCTTCACCACAGCATGCCACATCGCGTCATTGAGCTCAGCCCCACATTTGCATTTGCTCGCTCGCTTCGTTGTGCTTTTGGCATTTTCAACTTGCACTGTGGGCCGCCATCCTTGCCCGTTGCTCCAGGTTCATTGTAGTACCAGCTGACTTGAGGTGTGTCCCTGTTCTGTTCCGTTGCCTGTGCAGCCTTACGAGAACTCGGTGGTGGTGTCCGAGGTGCCAACGATCGCCACGGGGGGCAGCCTGCCTGCCGGCCTGGACCAGGGCAGCTTTGGCCTGGACACCAGCTCGGTGCTGCACTCTCCCATCAGCATGAGCTGCGACTTCACCACCGACCTGGACGTGGCCCAGCTCTCCAAGGAGATCGAGAAGGAGCGGTGAGCCTCGGCCGCTGCCCATTTCATGGGATTAGGCACCGTAAAGGAACTTCCTCGGGGACCACGGGTCTCGTATGTGCATCCGTGCAGTTCCCCTGTGCCATGGTGTGAGTCTGAGCTTTTAGCCGGAAGACCAATATGATAATAAAGTTTTCTTGTTGTCTGCTAGTATCTATTTAGATGCGCAGTCGAAAAAAGTGTGGCACCTGTCAAGTCGTAACAGCATGTGCGGAGCAGTCTTGAGGCCTGCTTTTAAGAGAACTTTTCTTGCAGAGTGGAGTACCTGGAGAAGAGCAAGCACCTGGCGGAGCACCTGCAGGAGCTCAAGTCCGAGATCGAGGTGCTCAAGGTGGAGAACAAGCTCACCTCCATGGACCTCATCTACGAGGACAACGTCATGCGCGGCGAGAACAAGTACTCCACCCTCAGAAAGGTGAGCGCTGCCCAGCTGTGTGCGTAGCCATCTGTCTGTCATTCTGAATATGGTGGACGGTGTCGCTGTGGTCATCACTGGCGAGTCGGGGGACATGCCTGCCAGCCTGGTGTTGGGAATGATAGCGAACTGTTAGATGTCGTGGTTTGAGGTCAAACACCACCTAGCCTCCCTGGGCTATCGTGCTTGGCAATAGCTAGTTCATTCGCTATTTCTTTTTGCACGTACAATTGTCAGAATCGCTGGCTGTGCTGTGGATTGCTTTACTCTGATGGAAATTTCTAGGCTTGGGTGCTGCTCACAAGATTGGAAGCATCTTGCACGTGTCGTGCGTTACAGCTCTCTTGAGCAGGTGAAGGTGAAGGGTGTTTTTAAGGATGGGTGCAGGTGTGCACCATAAGCAAGATGCAGACCTGGGAGCTCTGCGTCACGAGTTCATTCCAAGAGCAAGGTGTGTTCTAAAGTCTCTCGCACTGCCAGTTCACACACATTTCTGCGATGTTGCTGCGGATGCCACACGACATTGGAGGTTGGCCATACAACAAAGGGGAGCCCCAAATCTTATTTTATGGGTATTGGTGGGCAACAACTTACAGTAGCCAATCAATGGTTAGGGCATGTGGGCTCTCCTTCTTCTTCTTGTTCTTTTTTTTTCCCCTGATGGTTTTGGCTGCTTTTTTTTCTACGTCGGGAAATCAACACCACATTGCACAAGTTGTGGGCCAAAACAAATCTCTGTACTTTGTGCTCGTCAGTGTTTATTTATTTATTTAAAAATACCTTACAGGCTCTATTACGGAGCATAGAGTAAGGGGGGTACATAGGAAAGAATGCTAGTGGGTGACACTTATGCCACAATACAAATCAATACATTAGAACTAATAACAGTGGTTGCACAAATGACAAGGAGGGGTTTCAAGCAACAAGAATTTCACAGTTGCAAAAAAAAGCACAAAGAACAAAAACAGAATTGGAGGTTATACAATGCTATTGAGATAGATGTATCATTAATTGCTCGCGAAAATTTTCATGATTAGTTAAATTGACAATGACGTCGGGTAGGTCATTCCAGAGTGCTATGGCACGAGGCAAAGCAGATGAATTGAATGAATTGTTTTTCCAAAGATGCGTGTGATGCTTCGCTGATTGTGTAGTCGTTTAGACATGCGCAATGGTGCCGTCAGTGGGAAGGGTGGTGGCCTGGACGCGTGAATATATTTATGAAGCAAAGACAGGAGGGCAACTGTGCGCCGTATATCTAGATGCTGTATGAAAGGTCATGTTTATTTGTGTGACGCTCGAGGGGCGACTGTAATGCGTGAAATGAACCGTGACGCTCTGTTTTTGCACAGCTTCTAGATGGTTAATGAGATAGGCTTGGGAGGGGGACCATATAAGTGATGCGAATTCCAGCTGTGGGCAAACAAAGGTTAAGTAAGCTTGTTTTCGGACGTTATTTGGCGCGTTTCGTAGGTTTCGACGCAAGTATCCTAGTGTTCTTGATGCGTTTGCAGATATGTAGCTTACATGTGCCGCCCAAGTAAGATTAGAAGTGAGATGGACGCCGAGGTATTTATACGAAGATGACCGCGATACGTTGGAATTATTTATGTAGTAATCAAATGGAACAGTTAATGTTTTTGACTAAAGGATATACTTTACATTTAGATAAATTTAAAGTCGTTTGCCATGCACCACACCAGTTGTTAATGAGATTAAGGTCTTTCTGGAAAGCAAGGTGGTCATCGGTACTAGTTATAGAACAGTATAGAATGCAATCATCAGCAAAAAGCCGTATTGACGAAGAAATATTAGACGGAAGATCATTAATGTAGATTAGAAAAAGTAGTGGCCCCAAGACGCTACCCTGAGGCACTCCGGAGGTGACGTCGGAAATTGGAGAGGAAGAGTTATTAACCAGAGTGAACTGCTGTCGAAAAGACAAAAAGTTACGGATCCACGATAAGGCTAGCGAATCTAAACGAAGTTCTGTTAATTTTGAAATCAGACGGGAATGAGGTACGCGGTCGAATGCTTTAGAAAAGTCCAGGAAAATGCAGTCAGGTGTTGCATGAATAGCCTTTCAGCAATTGTGCTGCAAACTGCTACAGCCATGAGAAGCAAAACTGGATTGGGTTTTTTTTTTAGCTGCAGCTTTGCCATTTTTTAACTGTAGTAAAACTTTTCCGTGATTGTTTTGTGAATCGAAGAAGCACTTTTTGAAAGCACCAAACAAAGGGGAAGGTCCAAACCTTACAATTTATGAACACCGATGTATGAGCTACTTTGAGTTAATTTGGGGTTGAACATTTGGCTCCTTCACATTGGAGTATGACAGCGGGGGATCCTATGTTTGGACAGAAAGGCAAAGTTAGTTCAGCGTACACCTAATGAAAGACTTTCCTCTTAGGAGTTATGCAGGTGACTTTTGCTTCCAGGTGCAAAATAAAGTTCATTAACACAATTATTGCCACTTGTTCATGAACGAAGATGCTACGAGCCTTTCTTTTCATCCCTAAGTGGTGGCAGCACATTAACACAGTTATTGCCACTTCATGAATGAAGTTGCTACGAGCCTTTCGTTTCATCCCTGAGTGGTGGCAGCACATTTTAAATTAAATTGTTGCTCCGATTGCTAGAAACGTGGTGCGTCTCTAAATGCACTGCAGATTTCGCAGCTAAAATAGAGGTTTCCTCCAAGGGGGTGCTGCCCAGTTAGGAGGTCAATGATAACAATTCGACTGCGAATGTTGGAAGAATTTGAACATTCCTGCCCTTTCAGATAAATGGAAGATACCGCTAGCAAGAGAAGTAGAACGACACGTCGGGTTATATTTCTGCTACACTGGCATCTCAAATGCCTTCGAACCAAATGTCATTCAACTCGCATGCAAATTTCATGCTAGTCTCCTGGGTTTTTCAACGGCATTCAGTTCTAATGTGCTAGGGGCAAATGCCCGCCACGGACGACATTCGAAGCCTCCAAAACGCCTTCGAGACGCAGATGTTTGTGCCCTCGTCTGAGTCCCTTCACCCAAGCTACTGGCAAAATTGATATTGGAAGCAGAATAATGAGTGAACATCAACATTTTTTTTAACTTGTGCGTGGAGAAATTGATTTTTCCAGAACTTAAAATGCCGTTTCAAACATTACCGATGTTATACTTACTCTCTATCTCGGCAAGCGTAGAGCACATGCTTTGAAAGTGATTTGCAGTTTGTGAAAAAAGCACTGTTTAATTGATTGCATTCATAACTAATCTCAAATGCAGAGAACAGTGTTTTTATTGAGAGAAGTTACCTGTGCTTATGAATGTAGCCCTACTGTATAAACACAGTAGATAAGCACTGCACTGCAGGGCAGTGAGTAAATGCCAAAGCTTTCAACTGCTATCGAAATGTAGTGGAGCACAATGGATTCCAAAGGGCACTTGATGCTCCTCATTTGATTCGAATGGCGTTTGAAATGGCAGTTGAACACGTGTATTAGTAGGCTTGCATCTACAGAGATGCAAGTTTAGGGAAGATGATACAAACACACACGCAAAAAGAGCCAGGCAGGATGCGCACTAGACTCCAAATGGAGGATTTCTTTGTAAACTCAAATAAATGTAACCATCTGAACAGATGCAGTGCAAACACTAGTCATGAATCGATGTATGTGTGCTCCTCAAAGTGTAGCATAACCCAAGGCATCCTCATGCGGTCCATAATGAGCTTACCTCTTGTGCTCTTATTAAACACTGAAATGTAGATACGATTTGATCTATATCAGTAGACTATGTTGCTGTGAATTCAAATATACTTGCGGTCACAGCAGTTGTTTACTAATGTAGAAAATTCCGAAGGTCTCAAAATGGGTATTGCTGCCTCGTGCGTTTTTCTGCTCTGTGGTTTGCGACATAGCAAATCCTAAGTGGGGCATTGGTTGTGGTGTCGGAACGAAACGAAAACTGGACACGAAAAACGAAAAAAAAAACGATATTTTTGGCTGGAACGAAAATGAAACCGCAACAATATTAATAATTTCATTCAGGAGTGAAACCGCAAAAATTTGGTTTCGGTTTTCGGTTTGAGTGGCAATTTCAGGTATTTCAGGATTCATTTCAATTTCCATTCAGCGAGATTTGAAATTGCGTTGATTCTCTGGCATAAAATCGTCTTTTGTCTCTCTGGCACCCAATCTCCTTCGGAAGGCTTGCTGCCTGCTCCCATGCTCTCTCCGTTTGTTTCGATAGGCGCAGTGCTGAGCCACACGCGTGATTGCCGCGCTCATCTGGCTGCGATGCAGACGTCACGGCCTTATGTATTTATTTATTTGGTTAGTTTAATAAAATACCTACATTAGCCCTACATTGTTTAGGGGGTGTGATACATGTATAATAAACAATTTTCTGAAACAAGACATGAAAACAACGAGGAAAAATTACAACGTTTGGTGTGAACATACACCACTACCAGCGCGAACGGCAGATTACAGCTGCACTCAATGCAAACAGCTACAACTCATGTTGCACTTGTACGCAAGTGCTGCGAGAGAGTGCAGCAGAAAACATTTCATAAGCAGTGAAAGCAACAGCTTTGGGCAGGGCAGTATTATCTCTAATAGTTTTTCAAAAAATATGCTTCCAATGCAGAAGGGGGGGGGGGGGGGGGGGGGGGGTTGCTGAAGGTACTGATGTTAATCCATTGTTACCTATTCTCATACAATCTCTTTTAAGATTAAAAACAGGAGTTTTACAGTGTTCCATGAGACAGAATATTTTAAACTTTTAACAATAACATCACAACTATATGACTTCCTCAGAAATTACATTTTTCAATGACATATTAGGCATGACTTCACCTTTTTTAATGAAATTTCATAATTCTCCGAACCATTATTATTATTATTATTATTTTTTCATTCCGGAGCTGAAACAGAACGGAACTTTTATTTATGGAACAAAACAGAAACCGGAACGAAAAACATTTCGTTCCGACACCCTGGCATTTGGATTGAAAGACCTCATGGACACCTTTTTCGGGGAAGGAAAGAGGGCAGTACAGCAAGGTAGGGACGCATAACAACTTTAACGTTAAGGGCATGGATTTGATTGAGGAAACTGTATGGTCCAAACATACAGGGCGTTTCGCGTAACTTGGGCCAAAGATAAAAATCCCGGGCCCTCTCCACTAACGTGAAACCTGGGGAGGGGCGAAGCATGCAGTGTATAAGTGTATTCTTGGTGCCCTGGCATTTTTGCCAACAGAAATGAAACCGTTGGGGAGTGGAGGTACACAGCTTTGCTGTAAACGTCCCGTGTCTTTGAAACACGAAGCTCCCTAGCGCGAGGCGTAAACGAGTGTCCCTGTATTTTAGTACCGTGACTACATGAGACGACGGTTAACACGACGATGACGGCAGGAGACACCAACAGCCCCTGCCCCTTGGGGGCTTCGCCCCTAAAAATTAAAAAGATGAAATTTTATGTACAAAAGTAATCAACAATCATCCAGGCTGGCAAGGAACGTCGGTCACGTTCTAACAATTTCAATTGTAAACAAGTTGGTTAAATCAAGATCATGTACTTTTTAATAGGCAATCAAGCCCAACGCTTTTGATTCCAATGTCGTAGGGCTTCAAAGAATATGCAACCTGGCAAAGTTTCTACAAGAATTCCTTGAATGGAAGTAAATTTATAGAGCTTGAATGAACTATCAAAAATTGCATTTGCAATTCGAAACTGCGGTTGGAAGTCCTTACTGTTAGTGTCAGCAGAGGTAACCTGCCACCTGTATGATGATGCAGCACAGCGATGGGTAATTGAAAAGCACTTTGTGTAACCTGACGGTTAAAATATTTTAAAGCATTCATGATTTTTCGGAAAATTCAAATTTTGGAGGGGGTTTAACGTGTCAAATCTACACCCGGGCTTTGAGGCTTGCCATAATAATGGAGGGCTCTGGATTAATTTGACCACCTGAAAATCTTTCGCATGCGTTGAAGCTTGGAAACATGGGCATTTCTGCATTCATCAGAGAACCAGCTGCTGCGGTCAGGACTGAACCTGCATCCTTGGGATCATGTCTTTCCCTTGTATTGTGAATTCACCCTCCACTCGAGCCTCCAGTTGTGAAGATTCTTGAAAGCGATTTTTGAGTGTAAAAGCGTTGCAGTATCCTCCGCTCAGCTGGGTCGACAAAACATATGGAGTGGAGGACGGACTCAGAAAGCCATTTGCGACCATAGTTATTGAGCCACCACAGTGAATTTAAAAATATGTGGCAAATGTAATATTTGTTTGCATTGGTGTTTTTCCTTCTCACTGCCTACAGCTTTGTAATCAAGTGTTCAGCCAGATCTACTCAGTTGAAAAGATAAATGTTTACAACTTTTTCATGAATTTATCAAAATGTGAAGATATTGTAAGATAGTTCTTGCCACCCCGTCAGTTGGGTACACACTTTGCTGTGAGAAAATTTGAAATTTCTCCTTTTATTCTTCGTGCAAGTTTTGTGAAACACCCTTGGAGACGGGAGTTGAGAGTGAGAGCAAGGCTTTGCCCATAACTACCTGGAAAATGCAACAATTGGGAACCTTTTGGTGGGTTTCTGGTGCGTCAATGTAGTTTGTTGTCGAAGGCCTTTCCTACCCATCTTCAATTTCCCAGTTTCTACTGTTTTGGTCACCTGACATCCCCACTCTCAGCTCACCACTGGATCACGCTGTTTGTGAAGAGAGCTGGATAGTAGTAACAGTTTAATTTCTTTTAAATGCTGCACTTCGTTTTTTGTTGTTGAACTGTCGAAGATTGTCGGTTTAGTTTCTTTTTTGCAGCACCACTAGGCTATGCTCCGCCTGGTTTGCTGTTTTGAGAAAAAAAAAGAAAAACAAGCCAGTCAGGGAAAATACCCAGCCAGCAGTTTCCCGCATTAATGTTTGGCAAAATAAAATGTAGAATTCCACATAATTGGGCTCGAGTGTGGAGGAATCGTTAATTAAATTAAAAATGTTCTTAAAAAACTGGCAAAGAACTCGTAATACGACTGCTGTTATTGTATGCTTTTACTTGTGGATGGTTGAGTGTACTCTCTATATTTGTTTACGTGCAAGGATTCAATCGGCGGTCATGAACATTGTGTTTTTATCGCACTCATTGGCGGAGAAAAATAGCACGCTGCACTTCCTTTGGCTGTGCTTCCTACCTGTGTGCAACCACATGTGGGGAGAGCGTTGGCTGTTGTTCTCCTGATTTGGCCCGGTTTACGGCCACGTCGGGCCTTAGGCAGGAAAACAGATCGGGGAACGGGTCGTCGGCCCCCTTTTTTTGTTATCTCCTGTGCGGTGCCAGCCTATCCAGAGGACAATTGTTGGAGGGGTTCAATGGGCCTGTTAGCTTATCAACGGCAGCAGAGATACTACAAGGAAAGAATAAAACAAAGGAAAGAGCACAGAGTTAGATGAACTCGACTTTGAACAACAGTATTATGCAAAGCACTGTGCAAGCAGCTTTTGTGGCATGCATGAATATGGGGACTCGCATTACTGAGAATCAGAGCGTTCGGAAGTGTCTCGCAACAATCTGTAAATTTCCTAGAAAGTCAAAACAAGTTGGCATAAAATAACTATGCACTTCTTTCTTCCTCTTGCGTATGTGTGTACACCTGTGTGCACTGATCTATTTCTTGGCACCAAAGATGTTGTAAAACAGTACTCTTGGATAATCTGTAGCATGTCCCGAGTGTGAAGGAGGAGAAGGAGGAACAAACGTTTATTTTACATATTTAGAGCAGATGGGCGGCCGCCTTAGTCCAGGTAGCCGCGTGCTGTCGCTGCTCGGGTGGCCCGCTGGATCAGGCTTTGCTGGTCCTGCAGGTCCGAGCTGGTCAGTGCGCATTCCCACTGCTCGAGAGTAGGTGTGGGGAGTGGGGAGGGGTGGTGTGGGCAGAAGAATACGAGGTGGGGGGTTGTGTCTGGGGTGTGGCAGTCACGGCAGTTATAGGTGAAACGGCTGGGGGAGATATGGGAGAGGATGGTGCCGTTGTAGAATGTATTTGTTTGGAGACGTCGCCAGATGCGGGATTCTTCGTTGGTGAGTGCAGGGTGTGGGGGAGGGTATTCTCGGCGGGTGTGGCGATAGTGCGCTAAGATATCGGAGTAGGTGGCTGGTAGTGGGTGTAGCGTGTCAGTCAGGGTGTCCAAGTCACCCGGCCTCGTCGGGAGTGTCCGGAAGTGAAGTTCACGGGCCGCAGCATGGGCTGCTTCGCTCCCGGGGAGGGAGGCGTGACCTGGGGTCCAAACGATGGTCACGTTAGGAGGTGATACTTGTAGAAGCTTGAGGGCAGGTAGAGGAATTCCTCCATGCTTAAAATTTTAATTCTCCTATTTTTTGCTCCATTAGAGTATAGGTGGCATTATGTAGCCCACCAGTACTGCTGTGGCTTGTCTGTTTGTAGGAAAAACCAACAAATAGCCACCGGTGACAGGATGTCGTTGATGGCTCATGTGGGGAGCAGGTACTTTTTGCAGGTGATGGAAATGTGCTGCTGTCTGGCAAAAAAAAAAAAAAGAAAAAAGGAAATAGTGATGTGGCACTCTTGGAGTGCATCTGTCTGACTTTCGTTGTTGCCACGCCAGCGAAGAAGGCCGCGTGTAACTGACCTCCAGATGGACTACTGCGACACGCCATGTGCCATCCACAGCGGGCGGTGGTGAAAGTGCTCTTTTGCATGTTAGGCTTGAAATGCCTTTGGCAGCAGTGCCAAAACCACCTTCAAATCTTTCTGCAGGCATGCATGCCTGGACACATTTGTGAAGGCATGTCTGAGAAATGCGAAGCATTTGCCAGTTTTGCACGTTCTTGGGGTCGAACACCAGCCCCGTTTCACCCCTCCTTTGTGCTGTTTGGGGCGAGTCAAGGGCACTGGGAAGCGGTGGTGCTGGTCGAGCTGGAGGCGCACCAGCTTTATCGTCTGCTATGCTAGTTATGTTGCGATCTAGTTGTGCATCACCTCCTTCCCCTTGAATAGACCGTGGAGGCTAGTTTGCCTCTACATTTGTGTTTCATGAGGAACAATGGTGTCACTGTTAAGAAATTTGTGATTACATAAGCCAAGATTTCTATCTTTCTCATGCTTTCTAATAAGAACCAAGCAGAGCCATTTATGATGATGTGTCGGTTGGTTTCATTTTTGCTTCGCGAGTCGATGGGGCTAAAATTTGATCTCTCCAATCCAAGCCTAGGAGGCAGTAGCATAGTTGCATGTACTTTGTGTATGTTCAGAAGCATGGTAAGGAAGCAAAAACCGCCAGCTGTGGGCAGCCATGCCCCAAAAACAGTTACTGATATTGGTAGTCGACGCCGGAAATTTTGGTGTGCGTTTAATCCACATTGTCGGGAACCCGCAGCAAAAAATGTCCCCTGCCACCAACTGTGCTCATTCAGAGACTGCGCTTGAATGTTATTTTAACAAGGCAAAAAGAATTGGAGCGTGCAAGGTTGATTAGAGGCTATGTTTCTCGGCAGGGTTGTAAACAGTGCAGTGTTGCTTCGCTTTTAGAATGGCCTTGCAAGGGTAGGATGGCTTGCTTTTTTCTTCTTTTACTGCTCTCTATCCTTTCCTGCAGTGCGTGCAATGTGGGTTCGGGGGAAAGTTGTATTTCTAGGTATGGTAACATTCTGCTTCACGAGGACATGGCTTTGCTGGGCTTGTTGCTATCGAAAAGAACTTTCCAGCAGCTGTTTTTGAGGACACAGCACCGATATCATGCGACTTTGACGAATCACTGCTTATGAACACGGTCCCCTAGAATCCCCTAGGGCGAAACTTGTGCGCAGTTCACAACCGTTTTCTTTTTCAGCACTTTCTACCTAACGGGAAATGGAAGCTGGTGCGATTGAGTTCGGATAGCATAGTTGCAATGCACGGTGTTGTTGCCGTTTGGAAGCAGCTTGGAGCTGTTCCCATTTTTCAACGGCTTATCTGCCCCTGCAATGTTTCTCTTGTTCAACGTGTTGTTGTTAATCAATGTGTTTGTATTTGTAAGGGAGGTGGCCAATGACAGACAAACAAAACAGTTTTGTTGCCAGCAGTGGGTATTTCAGGCTATCATCTCTATTACACTATACCAGCCAAAGGTTGATATAGCTTCAGTGACTGCGTCTGTGAGACCCTTGAAAGGTTTCTAAAATAAATTTTAAGCATCGTTTTTCTAGGATCACCAGTTGTAGCTTACAATTGATTGTTTGATGAAAACTTGGCTCGTCAGGTGAATTGTGGGCGCAGTTTATTAAGTATGGTAAAAAAAAAAAAAAAAAACAAGTTGAGCAGCATTTCCTGGGGAAAAGTAGAAAAATTCTTTGACATATCTTTGTTCAGGGCTGCATGCTTGATCCAATTTTTTAATCCAATTACAAAATTAGGAATCGTCATGTGTAGCAAAATATGCGCTGACGGCGGTGACGGCATCTTCATTGGACGAAAACTTTCTCTCGCTGAGGCAGCTTTCTAAGTTTGCAAACGAGAAATTCGATGGTGCCAAATCTGGAGAATGTGGGGGGTGACAAACAAATTTAAGGCCAAATTTATGCAATTCTGCCTTCGCAATAGTCTACTTGTGGAACAGCGCATTGTCTCGGTGGAAGAGCAGTTCCAGATGTACGAGTCTGGCCCATTTCCTTCTGTCCTCCCGGGCTTTATTTATTTAAACAACCCAATAACATTGCATAAATACTCATCGGTTATTTTTTTAAGGTTCATTTCTTTGCTGCATGAAGGAACAGTGGCTATCCCCTTCCCAGCTGATGAAATGGTCTTTTCTTTTGTTTAGAGGGGACTGGCGGAGTTGGAGATGGCACAAAACCATCTCAGCTGCTCGTTAAGTCACAGATGACTAACTTCCGCCACTCTCCTCAAATCCGTAGCTGCAGTTTAGTCACCGGTGTATGTCTGTGCATGGGGTGCTGCGTTTAACTTTATTCTGCAATTGCCACAGCTATTACTCGTACAGGTTGGTGGGTCACTGGGCTGCACCCTGGGTTGCCGAGCAGCAGGATCCAGCTTTGCCCCGTATCTGAAAGTACTGTGGCGGTGCATCAGGTTCACCCACTTATCGCACAGGAAGCGCCGCACTTGCACGCTGTGCATGTCACCACCTGTGTTTTTTTTTTTTCCCCTTCGTCTGCCTGCGCGCAGTCACAGGTGCCCTGGGTGCACAGCCGAGGTTTTGAAAGTAGGTAATCATTTTTCTGTGCACATATGCCACAGCTGTTGCGCGGTCCCGTTGATGCGACTCAGTGGGCTAGAGGTCTCTCACTTCTGCTTTTTATTTTTATTTTCAATGTTCTGCAGTTACAGAAAGCCTAAGGGTTGAGGGCATAAGATTATATATGTGTGTGTGTGTGTGTGTGTGTGTGTGTGTGTGTGTATATATACATATAACTGGGTTTGGTCCTTACGACCTATAAAGCGCCAGCAACAGGACGATATTGAAAAAGAAAATTGCAGGAAACGAGAGTAAATTAAACCAAGCTGACTTCATCTACGAGACGTCAATTTTAGTCTGCGAGAGAGGCCTTCATCGTGCAGCGGACGTAAACGGGCTGACTGTGAACAAGCAAACTGGATAAATTTTACTGGATTTGCATTACCATCATATTTTGCCCAGCGGCGACGTATGTCAGAGATTAAAAGAAGTTTTGAAGAATGTTAGCAGGGTGAAGTGTCAATGCATAGCACATAGATAAATTTCCTTTCTTTCTTTATTCGGTACCCGCAGCCCCTTTCGTGCCATTGCAGTGAGTGGCTCCAAAGCGAGCACACAGCAAATTGAAACGTGGGCTGGTATATTTTCTGGCCATTCAGTATGTGCCGTACACAGGCATCGTATATTCTCCGTGCCTGCTGTTGACAGGCGTCACCTGCAAGCATTTGGCACCACCTGAAGACTGCAGCAGTGTGCGCAACACTGTGTTGTGTTGCACTTTAGCAAGCTGTAGTGTGACAATCACCGTGTGCTCCTGCCAAGCAGTCTTCCATATTCCTCCGAAACACGTTGCTTTTACTATTTTATTTCGTCCCGAGTTGAGGCCTCCACTTTTACGCGAAACACATCCCTGTGATTGAAAAATCCGAGGAAGGATTTACATGATTTCAGGTAACGTGTAAAGAATCAGTCAAAGGGCCTGCTTTTGGGGCAGTTCACCGTAGATAATCTTCCTTCAAGCTGAACTCTATCTCGACAGGGTTTTTGATGTCGTGGCACAAACTTTGTTGCATTTGTGGGCATTGCGGTCTGTGATGCAAGTTGCACACCTCATAGCAGGTACGCAAGAAAGGACTCCCCCCCTGAGTATTCACTGCACTTTATAACAATTCATTATTATGGTACCACAACATTCTGCTTCAGTTGTTCCGTCCTTTCACATTTACGTCCTCAAAATTCATTCGTATCTAGTTAGGACACTCTCCACGTGTGATCTAGTTGAGCAGATTTTGGGGTCAAGCCAGGCAGCTGTTTTCTTTTTGACACAGTTGTGTTTCATGCCGCCTGTGCCCCTTCTGCCCTGCATCTCATTTATTTTTTTTTATCCCTGTTGTTTTGGCCTCGATGGAGTGTTGTGTTTGTTTGTCTAATTTTAGGCCTCATTTTACACAATTAGGGGTGTCCGAAGGTGTACTTTGGTGTAGCTGCAGGCATTTATGTGGCGGGCGCAAAGGCAAGCTTCAACTGTGCTAACATGAAACTTTTGCTGCTGTCTTCGTGGGAGGATTTGCAGCAAGCATCTGCTAGACTAGTGGCAGCCTAATTTTGTGAATGTAAATATTCGCAAGTGATATTTAATGGAGAAATGTGTAAAATTATAGATCCCACAAATCATTTGCTAGTAACAAGCAGCCAATAGGGCACAGAGCAAATGGGTAGCACCAATGTTAATTGGGAAGTACTATAAATATAGGTAGGCAAGTCGTAGGGTTTCTCTGACCCATTGTTGGGATCTTGAATTCACAATTCACCTCAAACGAGATCTGATTCTTTACATTTTTTTACTTTTCCATTCCCGACTGATTGATCTGCTGGATCTGACTTGCAGGTCTGAGACTACTCTGGTCTTGTTCTGAAGTGGGCATGCCATTGTTGACATTTTCAGTGCCCCCCCCCCCCCCCACACCCCCGTATAAGAACACCTGTCTCCTGTTTGTGGAACCGATTTCAAAAAATCCACTGCAGGCATAAACATGCCTGCAGTGGATTTGCAGTACGCATTTGCGCATACACCAGCCGCCTCACCTAGCATGTCCGACACACCTGCACAATGTGTTGCCTACCGCCACTTGTGGCACGTGTGGCTTTTTTTTTTTTTTTTTTTTTCGTGCTTGGTGTACTTGACTGACAGGCTTCACATTCCTAAAGAATGACAGACAAGATTTTAAAGGGTGGGGCACTTTTACAACTTCACGTACTCTCAAAGAATGGATATGTCATTTTTGCCTACACCATCATTTCCCTGCAGACCTCTTCCGGAAAGAAAAGTTAGGACAAACTAGGCTTCACTAAAAACTTGTGACACCCCGAATTCCTCATAACTCGTTCCATCTGCAGCAATAATCTGCTGTTGAGAAATACATATGCACCTTCCATTATTATTTACGAGCTGTGTTTTCACGGTCTTTTCACCCCCCCAAAAAAAGGAGAAAATTGCACACATATAAGGAAGTGTGTAAATTGTCTATTTTGTGTTGTAGCTTTCTTTATTCATCATGCCAGTAGAAGATAAAGAAAGTATGGTATCTGTTTTGAAGTGAATGGCTGATTGCAATTTGGTACTCCTTCCGTCCTGGCACTGCCAGTTATTGGTTTAAGATTCTCTGATTGTACAAAGGCCTGCGTAATGACCGACAAACAGGCCTGTATGATGTGAGCGCTGATAAGCAAGCTATGGGTTTGCTGCAATGGACTTGCCGCGGTGGCTTAGCGGCTAAGGCGTTGTGCTGCTGAGCCCAAGGACACGGGTTCGATTCCCAACCGCGGCGGCCGCTTTTCTGATGGAGACGAAAAGCGAAAACGCCCACGTGTTCGAGATTTCGGTGCTTGTTAAAGATCCCCAGGTGGTCAAAATTAATCCGGAGCCCTCCATTACGGCGCGCCTCATCGCCTGCGTAGCGTCGGCACATTAAACCTAATAATCAATAATCAAACAAGCTATGGAATGGGCCAATCCAAAGCAATAAGCAGCACGTGTTGAAGCTACTAGATTGCTTCATTTCACATGCGTACCCCTTTGCGAGTCCGAGTGTTTGCTTTGTGTTTACTTGGATGCAAACAAGCATTTGGGGAATTGGTAAATTGTAAATATTTTGTTGAACAACCAACAGAGTGTGTTTGTGCAAGGCATGCTCTGCTCCCCTTTAAGCCTGTGTCGAGATTCGTTTACAAAAGTGAATTGCCAATGTCTGGTAACCACTTGTTGCTACAACGCCCATTAAACATAGTGAAAATGAAACTTGTTTTGAGAAGTCATGAATGCCAAACAAATTTGTTTGACTTGAAAGATTAGGCCTTTCACGGATTTTAGCTCGTGCGCAATAAATTTGTCTTTTTCTACTTCCTCATAAATAGATTTTTGAGGATGGCATCACAAGTTATAGGAACTACCACATAATTGGTTGGCGTAGTGAATGGTAAAGCCAACAGTCAGCTAGGTTGTCTAAAGCAGGCATTTGGTTTGAGAAAAACATGCACAATGAAGAAGTGGGAAACAGAAAAGAAAGGGTGGGTGCAATGCTTGGTATCCGCATCTTCTTCGAACAGGTGCGCGTTTAGGTTTCCTTTCGATCAGATTGCATCATCGCACATGTGGTGCAAACGTTGTTTGGCACGTGTGGAACAAACGCTGGCATTTCAATGGCATCTCTAGCCGTGCCAATGCAACTGCAGTGAGTGACTCATAAGAATGGAGTCTTTGTCCCGACGACCTTTCACCCGTGGCAAAACACTCAGCGCGTCTTTTTTTTCCTTTCTCTTTGCAGACCAAGTCGGGTTCGACGAAAGCACGAGTGGCCTTCTTCGAAGAGTTATGATGACTACTTAATGTTTTTCTTTGTTGTAAACGGACTGCCCGCAGCGTGATCGTACAACCCCCGTGTTGCTAAGGAACAAGAACCGAGAACAAGAATCATCCGTCCTGATGTGGCTGAAGATATGCAAGCCCGTGCAGCTGGCTGCGCCGGCCCGCTTTTACTCTTGACGTGCAGCTTACCGGTCCTGTAAATTTTGTAAATAAAATTATCGCTGCTCCCCTTTTTGTCTCTCCTCTTCCTGACGCTTCAGTTCGGTGCAGCCAAATTTTGGAGGAATTCGATGCATCAATGTATTTATGCTTCAGCCGTAACCTTAGTTGTTATTGGGACACGTGTAAGCAAAAAACCCAGCAGGCACGCTTGTACCGAAAGCGTGTTTCCCGAGCGAATATGTGAGATACTTGATTACGCGACGAGAATGATTTTGGGGAAAATTCTGCTGGATTGTCTTCCCTTGGCTGCAGGCTTTGTCAATCCTGCATCCAGGCAGGTTCTTGCATCACTTCTGGATGTGATGTTACGCCGGTTGAAGTTTGCATCAGGCCTGTAAGAGATGACCAAGTCAGTGACATTATAGCATTCTTGAGATGGCCTCTACCTGTGCCACTCTGAGATGTCTCGGGGGAAAACATGGCCATGTCTGTTACGGATGCACAGGCAGGAACACATTGATTACATCATCATTTGTATCAGCGGATGCTGCTGGCTTTGCAGTGACATTAAGCTGAACTGTAATGTCTTAGCCAATCTCCAGTGAGATGTATTGCCAAAGTATTATGCTTCTTAGAGACAAAGTCACGTATTTACATTCAGTCGCACTCGAAGCTGCTGCTATAATTTAAGATGGAAAGAGAACAAGTCTTAAGTATAGATATCTTAGTTTCCAAACAGCACATTTTAGTTTGTTTGCTAATCCTGCATCAGCAATGTGATCATAATGGTGCATGATGCAGTCACAGAAACGTCTTGATTCTGTAACAACGTCGATACAAAAATTGTAGAGCATGAAGGACATGACTAGAAAAACACAGATCCTTGCGAGGAATGCCCAAGGATGGCTTTGCTGATGTGCTGCAGCATAGGGCCAACAATTTCATAACTCCAAGTGCAAAACAAACTCCCTTAGTCACTGTTGCACATTGCTTTACATTAAATTGCAATTTTCCGCCCTACCTGATCAACAAGAAATGTACATACTGCAATATACACAATTAGTTATGCTGCACACAGTCTCTGAATACGACTGCATTGCACATTATTTTCCAACTGTGTACTCTGAGTAAACTCGAGCAGTCAATGCTTCAAAAGAAAGGGCCAACGAATGAGACTAAATTCCTATCGTTTAACTCTGCAGCACTTGCTGGCGCGCATTTACATTCAGTTTAAATTGTTGACGCACTATGCCGCAAACGAAACCGAACAGCAATAACAGCAATGTCATTACGGTTGCAACCGCAGCAGCGGTGTCCAGTTTGAAAACACCTCCCGATGACTAATTGTAGCAGTACTATAGTTTTACCAATACGTCATGAAAGCGACGTCAAACTCTTCGTACCCTTTCCTCAGCACAGTCATCAAAGACCATGTTACTGCCCACGAAGCTTACGCTTACGTGGACTTCGAGACGAAGTGGCACTACCGGCGCTGCGGGCATTTAACCATTCACATCAAGCACTGTTTTTCCACAATGTATATTCTTTTGAAAGTTCACTTTGTCATGCGGTATACTAAAGCTGTCGTTTGTCAGCGCTGTGCGTCTGTTTAAATTGATTCGAGGCGCGTCAAACTTCCAATTTTTATTTTCAACAACAACAAAAACAAAAGTATCCGTACGCGGCATAAAAAGCGCACCTTTCTGGCAACTGTGAGTAAAGCGACGCGAGCGCCGTCTGCGCAAGGCCAGCGCACCGGTTGTTGTATCGCGGGTTGTATCTTTTGGCGCGTCGTCGGGGTGTCATCATCCAGTGACTACTATTCTTCGGTGCACGAGCACATGGGAGCAGGATCATGGCTGATGAACTAGTGTTCCTGACTGGCACTTCGCCAATGATAGTTCTCTCGGCCGTCCTGGGCGTCCTAATTCTCCTGGTCATCCTCGTGGCCGGTCAGAAGAAGGACGATGTCAAGAAGGACCTTTCGGATACGAGTGAGTAACGCATCATGTGCGCTCGCTTCCCGCTTGGCACGCCGCTCAAGCCAAGCAGCGTTCGAAAACGCCTCAGTGCACGCCGCCAACTCGGGGGCGCAGTGAATCTCTTACCGACGCAACGTTTACATTTCCATTAGCTAGCGTGCTTGTATCGCTTTCGTGAGAATTCCATTGAGGAATTTCTCACTTTGCTTTCTTGCCGGCTCCTGGCCCAACCTCATGCGTGCACAAAGGCTATTTCATCAATCCGTCATTCGTAGAACAGCTATGGTTATTATTAGGATTTTGAATTAACTCGTTACAAAGATAAAAAACAAGGTTAAAAATTATGTTCAGATGCGAGGCTTACGCGGCCAGGTACTGCTTCGGATACTAGTTTCACGAGTGGCTGGCGCGAAAAAAAAAAAAAATTTAACTGGGACAAAAGGGAAAAAAAGAATGCTAGGGTTGGTTTTACCTTTCTTTGCCTTTTGTCTTCAGTCTTGTAGCTGTTTTGCTCTTTAGAGATGATTCGTGTTTGTAGTGGAGCGCGTTTGCCACGCACTTTATCGTACAGGTCTTTAGCCCGCCTTTTTTTTTTGTGTCTGTGTGGGGTCCCTCCTCGCTTCCGACCGAGGTGCCTAATAATCGTTGATGCAACACGCAGTTTTATGGCGACCACGCGAGTGTGCCCAGCGTTAAAACAGCCGCCACGCTTCGCGCGAGTGTTTCTCGATAGCACGCTTTTTGCACTCCGCTAGGCGTCATCGATTCGGCCGGTTAGATCCCCTTCGAGCCATCTTTTTTTCGTTTCCCGTGGTACCGTTGACCGAGCAGCGGAGCCCAGGAAGAAGAGAAAAAAAAAATCTAGCGCTGCGAAATGCTCGGAAGCGTCAATGAACCGTGACGAAGAGGTTGACTGCAGTGCATTGTCGCCAGGCGGTTAGTTCTCCACGGCTGCCTCAAGCGGAGGCGGCTTCATCAAGGAGGAAAAAAAGATGACGGGATTTCCGTGCAGTGACCGCGCGGCGTTGGCGGCCCCCCCTTTCCGCCGGTATTACCCACTCCTTGCCGAATGCGTCACCAGGGTGAAACAACCGTCGGGATTTATTAAGAAACTTGAGCGGTGTCCTTCGCCGCCGCGCTGCCTCCTCCCGCATCTCACACTTGGGCAAGGAGGTCCGCTTTCTCGGTCGTCTGCTGGATACCCGCCGCTGCGGCAGCAGCAGACTTCGCGCGCACCGCTACGACGCCGGCCGCGCTGGATCGCCTGCGCGCAGCAGTTCTGGACAAGGCAAGGCAAAAGTGCTTGATTACGGGCCGTGTCGTGGGCAGTCTCTACCTAGCACTCGCTGGCTGGTTTCTTTTTTCGGGTGGGGAAAGGTTGGGCGATTGCAGCAACTCGATTTGACCTAACCCGGTTTCATTGTACGTGCGGGGAAGGCCGTGTATTGAGGTCAGTGTCAGTCCGGCCGCACTGCGGAGCTTGTTGTCTGGTTCACGGGGAGATGGGCCGACAGAAAAAAAAGAATGAGTGGCCACCCTAATTTTCCGTCGCCTTCTCTCCCTTGGGCATCCTAGAGGGTCCCCCACGTCTTGCTTTTTCCTTCTGCTGACCTCAAGGCCGACTTTCGAGCTCGATGTTTGGGCGCGCACTTGGGACAGCAGCATTTTGGCAAACTTTTCGGCACTGCGTCACGGCTAAATAGATTCTCCGTCGTACCATGCGTCTACTGTCGTTCCCTCTTGCAGCGTACGATGGGATTGCGTCCGTACTTCGTTGTTGTGCCTGTCGTAGACTCGATGGTCAGATGTCAAAGGAGTGACGCGAGGTTTGTTGCGCGTTGTTTGTACCCAGCTGGGAGGTATTGCCATAAAAAAAGAATAGCCTTGTCACGCAACGATTTGCGCCTGTTCCTACTGGGATCGCGTTTGTTGGGGAAGCTACGTTAGAACCGCAGCTCAGGCTAAGGGCACGTCTGCGAACGTCCAAGGACTCGACTTCTGTTGGGACCCCCCCTGGATTATCCGCTTTCGTAGGATACCTTATCAGTGGCATCACGGTGTAGTAACCGTGTTTTCTCGGTGGTAGTGTTTACCAGCTGCTTAGGCAAATTGCGTCGGGGCTTGTTAAAGGGGGCACGAACTGTCTTTCCTCGACGAGAGCCGATAGTGTAACAATTGCTTGAGTCCACCTGCCCCTTGATAAGGGGCATTCAAAAACTGCACAGCTAGCCTTTGTGCAAAGCCACAATGGCTTGGAGGCTTGTTTTCCCATTGTACTGTTATCGCAGCGAGTTGTTTATCCCCTTCTAGAAGAACAGACGTGTTCTTTATCGCCGCTGCGCGGGCCGTCCAAGGCAAAATTCTTTTTTGATCTTAATTCATCGACCCCACTGCAGACGGAAAAGTCGTCATGTATGTCTTTTAAATCTAGATGCGTTGCAGTTGTTTTTGCAGCGATCGTTGTCAAAGTCTTAAAAATCTTATTATAGCACTTTATTTAAAGTTCGATTGGTAATGCGAGAGTAGGACTGAGATTCTTCCCAAAAGCTCTGCTAGTGCGTGATACCATTGTTTTGTTCGGTTTTAGTTCTTGGAGTACAATGAACTCTGCAGCGAGTGGGGTGAACGTTTCGAGTACTTTGGAGTTTTTAGCTAACAAGGGTTTTTACGAGCTTACTCGGCTTTCGTTTTTAGCATCAGCGCCTGGGCACGCCGCGCTTATGTTCTCTCTCTCCGGCGCGCTTCTGGCCCCTCTGCCGGTTAGTGTCGGGTCGACGGGGGCGAATTAAAGAGAGCCCTTGCTGCTTCCGCGTGCCGTGCAGGCCAGGAAAAGTCAACGGTGCAGAAGGAAGTGCGACCCTCGGCGCCCAAGAAGAAGAAAGTTCAGGAGAAGAAGCGGGACTTGAAGAGCCAGTACCTGCACCCGTGGCTGATGACGACCCTGAAAGGACACAGCGGCACCATCCTGGACCTGGACTTCAACAGCAACGGAAAGTACCTCGCCACGTCGGCTGATGGTAAGCCCCAGACCCCTTCTCTCTCCTCGCCCCCACCTCCCCTTTTAATCCCTGTGGTGTTTATTCCTGATACTGGTATCAGAAAACGCCGATAGGCGCCAGCGGGTCGAAGGTAATGGAAAAGCGAGAAAGTCGTTTCAGGGCTTCCTGTCCAATCTTGCGACGTCAAAGATAGCCGCGTCGCCCTGCTTAGAATAGACAGGACTCCTTGCTAGAAACATTTCAGTTGTGTTCTGCAGATCCGGTATCACTGTATTGAGTAGGTATGGCACAATCAACCACCTGTTTCCAAGGTGCAGGTAGCTGACGCAGAATTGTAGTCGAGCCTTGTATCGGTACTTCTGTCACCTTTTTTTTTGTTGTTGTTTCCGGCTACCTTGTGTTGATCAGTCCTCTTCCCGCCGGTAGCGCCTTTTTTAACAGAGATTAGTTAGCTAAGCTTTCACTGATGATGTCTCAGGTCGTTGCTAAAATCTTGATGCCTTTTAGTGAAAGTTTCAGGGAATGCGCCCATCTTTTGCCACCTATTAATCTGTACAAATGGCGTTTCTTCTTTTTAAAAAAAAATTCGCTTAAGTTTGAATCGACTGTCGGCATCATCTAATTCATGTGGGAGAATCGCCGCCTGGAAGGCATCCTATTGATCGGGCATAAAAGCGGGCCTTTGTGGAAGCGTCCCCCCCCCCCCCTTACATCTGGCATTTGTGTAAGCGATGGAAGTTGGGACAAGCAAACCTATCTTACGAGGGGAAAAAAAAAAGAAAGTTTCCGGGCCTGCTGTCCTATTTCTTTGGGCAAGCGCAGTGTCGTGGTGGCAAAAGTTCCGCCTTTTCTCCACATCCCCCTCCTCCACTTCTCTGACTGTGCGCGGTCCGAGTTGACATCATTGCGTGCATGTCCGCGTGTTTCGGTGGCTGGCAGCCAGGTTGTGGTCGGAAGGTATGTGCAAGTAGTGAGTGTCCTCTGGTTGTGGCGGCCCCCCTGGTGCTTGAGCGCTTTCGTCCCGCTAGGCGGTGCGAAGAGGAGGGGCGAGTGTGACGACCTCCCCGTTTTGTTGTCCCCCCCTCCTCTTCCCCCCCGGAGGTCGCTCTCCGCAGCAGCAGCAGCGTCGGGCCGGCAACAACCAGCAGCAGCAGGGCCACTGGCAGAAGGCGGCCGTCGTGAGCGCGGCGGCCAAGCCCCCTCCTCGCGGAGGCTCCAGCCCCCTGGAAGGCACCTGGCGACTGCCCGTGTGCGCCGACGACCTGTACCACCAGCTGCTGCGCTACCGGCTCACGCCCCAGGAACTGTACCGCTGCGGCTACCCGCGGCCCTGCCCCGAAGAGCCCGGCCGCGCCGTGTGGCTGATGCAGGGCGACGCGGCAGCCGACTCGAGCCGCAAGACGTGCTGCCGCTGCGGCTCCGCCTTCGTCATCACGCCCGGCGGCGAGTACTACGCCAACGACGCCTGCCTCTTCCACACGGGCCGCCGGAACGCCACCGAGTTCAGCTGCTGCGGCGCGTCGGCTGACGAGCCCGGATGCGAGCGCTCCGAGTACCACGTGTGCGCCCAGGGAGCGCGCGGCGAGTCCCGCGACGCGCCGGCGCGCGGCTTCGTGCGCACGCGCCCGCGGCACGGTGTGGCCGGCGGCGTGTACGCGCTCGACTGCGAGATGTGCTTCACCATCCGCGGCCTCGAGGTGACCAAGGTGAGCGTGGTGGGCTCCAACGGCGCCACGGTGTACGACTCGTACGTGCGTCCGGGCAGCCCCGTGCTCGACTACAACACGGCCTTCAGCGGCGTCACGGCCGAGCACCTGCGCAACGTGCGCACCACGCTGCAGGACGTGCAGGCCGTGCTGCTGCGCCTCTTCACCGCCTCCACGGTGCTCGTGGGCCACGGCCTGGAGAACGACCTGCGCGGACTCAAGCTGCTGCACGACACCGTGGTGGACACGGCCGTGGTCTTTCCGCACCACCGGGGCCTGCCCTTCCGCCGGTCGCTGCGCTCGCTGGTGGGCGCCTACCTGAACCGAGACGTGCAGGACGGCCCCAGGGGCCACGACAGCATAGAAGACGCGCGCGCCTGCATGGAGCTCGTGCTGTGGAAGGCGGCGCGAGACCAGAAGCTGCGGGAGCGACGCAGCCGGGGCGCCGGCGGACGACTCCTGCAGCCCTCGCTCTGAGACGACCATTGCTACGCGGGGGACGCCTTCCGGTGTGCGCGCGAATGTGGAGTGTGTGTGAGAGGGGTGCGGACCCTCGCCTGTTGCGTGCGCGCCGGGATAAAGTATTTGTGTTAACTTCACTGCCAACTGCCGCTCCCGAGCGAACGGACCCCGTTGACCACGTGGCTCTCGGCGCCCCCCGCTCGTCGTCGTCTCTCGTGCTGTTTGTGGACTCGCCGCGGGGCTGGACTCTAGGGGCGGCGCCACCAAACCATGGTTGTGACGTCTCTTTGTACATTTTCTTTTATAATTCGTGGGACTGTCTCATCAAAGTCGTTTTTGAGGACGCTTTTTGACCCTCCGGTTGTGGCCCGTTCATAGTTTTCTTTCGACCGCGCTGCAAGACCGTGCCGTGGAAGAGGCCTCGGATACCGGCTGGGCAGGAAGCAGAACCGAAAGCGCGCATCGACCATCGTGTACAGTGTTTTATTTATTGTCACGTGCCCATCGTCATGCTGTCATTCCACATGTGCGGCTGGGTCTCGTGCAGCTTGCCGATCTTAATATTTATTTATATGTGACCGTTTTTTTTTTTTTTTTGTACCTCATCTCTTTTCTACTGCCATTAAAGAACGTTTTTTCGCGGAGGCGAACGTACCTTTTCCGCAAAGAAGCCTCCCTCTCTTGTCTCTCCTTCCTTGGGCGCTTCCATCGCGGACGCTTGCACATACCTTCCGACCCTGGCTGCTTGCCCGCACCGAAGCCGGCTGTGGGGAAGCGGTACTTGTCTGTAAAGATCTTGTGCTGTGGTGACGACCTCTGAACGGAGATCGGGGGATTTGGCGTGCGCTTGGCTGGTGCGAGTGTGTGCTGCGAGCGTTGTTCTGTTCAAACAGTGGACCTCCTCTTCTATCCAGCAAGTCCGTGGGCTGCAGGCGGACAGAAAACCCGTAGGAATATGTGTAAATGACGAAACACGTGTGCGGGGAACGACGCGTTTTCGCGCGTCTTTTTCCCCTCTAAAACTGGTCCCGCAGCCTTCATTTACCCCCACAGGACCGCTTTCCCGAGAGGGAAAACGCGTCCGCAAAAGCGTCGTTCCTCGCACACGTGTTTCGCTAAAAAGTCCGCCGCATTGGCGGTGCCGGACAGGAGACGCTCCGAGACCCTGGCAATCCAGGAGTCCCATCGTCGCTTCCGGGTATTCTACATGAAATCGACTTCGAAATTTGGCCTACGCTTCGGTATCGCACCTAGCCCAGAACCACTCCTTGGCGTGAGTATTTAGAGTATCGTCTTGAATTGCGTTGGGTGTACTACGACAAAGGGACGGGGACGAAGCGCTTCGTCCCCGCCAATTTGTCGTCGTATACCGAGCGCAACTCAAAGATGCATGACCAACCAGCCCCATTCCACGTTCATTTAGCGTATCGCATGCCTTGGACCGGCGTACAGCTGTTGCAGACTTCGTGGCGTCACAAGTCGCGGAGGAACCTGCGTGCTCTAGGCAAAATAGTTCTTCCAGGAGTAGTGTGCTCCCGACAGATTTGTAAAGCCGTGGACATGGGTTCGCTAGAAGCGCATTCCGAGGTAATTCTGGCTTTTACAAGACGTCGACGAGGTAGAAACCGGGTTCGGAGCGCTTCCGCCGCATCCATGGAAGCGCGGTCTGCGAGTATTGAATAGTGATGACTTGTGCCTACGGCTTTATTTCGTCGCAAAAGGGACATGTTTTATATGATCGAACGGTTTGATGGTCGCGTCCGCGTCCTAATGAGGAGACACGACGCTGCTCTGGAGATTTTCCGTGGAGAAAGGTCCCGGAGGAATGTGGAATACTGCACTGGGTCTCCGCTCTGCTGTTTGATTGATCCTCGCTAGCACTAAATTGAAACGGGGGCGCTTGGCACAAACGCAGCGCTAGATAAGGAAGTGAAATCAATGGTTTGGCGCGAGCTCGTGGGGTTGGGATAGGTGGTGGTATAAACGGTACGGAGATAAAAGGACGTCTTAGCGGTACGCTAACGGTACGCTATTAGGGGACGGCATTTCTCATCACGTGAACGCTGGGCCCCATCGATTAACAGTCCCAGGTTCCGCGTGCTGTCCGGGAAGCCCCTACGGTGATTTTGTTCTTCGCGCGCAGTCCTGTGGAGCTTCCTGAGCGTGGACCATCTGGGACTGACGATCGAAGAGCTCTAACGCGATCTGCTGTCTGTAGCGCCAGTTCAAACTTCTCTCATGGTATGTTTCTTCGCGGCCATTTCGACTAAAAGCTGTCCGGAAGAAGTGAAAGCTGTCCGTCACCCACTGCTGCAAAACAAACCTTCGTTGCTCCAAGGTTGATCATCGCGGAATAAATTTTAATGTCAAGGTGTTTTTACCTATTACAGTTTTGAAATGGGATGTTAGGGCGCCGAAGAGTAACCACTTGGGCTAAATTTGGTTGGAGAGGTCATCAGCGTTGCGCCGAGACTAACCTCGTAAGGCGGATGATTGCAGCTGATTGCTTCGCAGGCAAGCTTTTCAGCAACATTCCGTGGTAATCATGGTGCAGCGCGCGTCAGCAGCTGATTGCCGTCTGTCGAACAACCTACACCGTGGTACGCGGGAAATTTCCTCGTCGGCCCCGTTGTGGTGCGTGTGCGCCATGTGGCCGGTTACCGCGTGTTCTTTCCTCGTGACCGTCGCGCGGGAAAGCGCCAACTTCGCGGGCACACACTGTGGCGTCACTGGCCGGGCATTGTCGTGGCCCCTGGCGTTTTCCTCGCCAAAAGTCTTCTCCCGTGACGTCAGAGTTCTGTGGGCGCACCCTAGCTGGCGCGCTGCCCGAGAAGAGCTCGTGGCCTTGCGTGGCGTCACGAGGGGCAAACGTCAAGGCCGACCGACCGGCCGGGCGCGCTGCGCAACGTCGTTGACACAGCGATCACAGCTGATACCTCTTCCGAGATAGTTCGTACTTTATTTGTACTTGGACGCTCGAACAAGAGCGAAACATGTGACACGAGCAAGGACGTGCAACGAGCGGTTTTTTTTTTTTTTTCCTCCCTTTCAGGGGGATTTAATAGGAGGCAAGGCCAAGGTTAACTTGATTGTGAGCACAAGTAGAAACCTGCGGAGGAAGAAGTCGTAAGAAAAAAGAGGTAATTAGTAGGCAACCGACCAGGAGAGGAGATTAGTAGAGAATTAAGCATTCTTCCCAGAGGATCATCTCTGCACAGACCACCTGTACGTATGTTTGCCTTGGAGGTCCTAGGTCCCTTTGATGAATACCTCATATCGCCCACGTATACTATGGAGAGCTCAGGTCACGCGTTAGGGACAGATTTCTGGAGGATTCGCCTACGAATGCTTCTGCTTTAAAAGCACGCAAGGTTCGTCCGTGCTACCATGGCTTCCACAGCCGTTCACACTGCAGGGCCTTTCGTCATGTCATTGCAGAGAGAAGCTAGGAAACATGAGAAATGTCGGCATCATTCAGCGTCGTTTCCACCGAAGACTTATTGGACGTAGTTGCATGTCGTCTACCGCCGCTTTATTCGTCTCAGATTTCCAATGTTGGCTCGATAATCCCGCCTTGTGGGGACGTGCACCGCTTCACAACTACACGCCATGCGTGTGCGTGCATTCAGGACAAACTTCAGCGACAGGTTTCCTGGGGCGGTATTCTCGTGTTTGTCCGTTGTGAAAACGTCCGTTTTGCGTCCGTTTTATTGTGACGTACTTCCAGTTGTAGGTGGGCTTTGGATTGACTTTTGCGCAACTGTTCTTGTAAACACATTTTAAACTATCTTTGATGTGTTTATTGTTCCGCCAGCGATCCAACAACAAGGCGACGAACAATCGTCTGCTCCGAGAAGCCACCGCTCATAGCTCCGCCGTGCTTGCATGGCGTCACATCCGGGTGATCGCTTTTAGCTAATCAGGGCTTGCTCAAAACGGACACTTTTGAAACGGACACAAAGCGGACAAAACACGAGAATACCACCCCTGGTCTCTTCGTTCTCTAATTGCCACGTTCACGCCGTTTCGGAGCATCGGCTCTATGAGGCACGGTGGTAACCTGCAGACATGCGAGGGAACGCTTCGACTTATAGCAAATATGGATATTAGAGTTGTTTCCAAAGGCCACATCGGTAGGTAGGATCTATACTCTCTTCCTCTACTTCCTTCGTATTATTGCCCAGGGTAACTCCTACGCCGTGCCTTTCTCTGCTCCTGGCCTCTGGCTTGGCTGCGTAGCCAAGTTTTGAGCTACTACTCATAACATGTCGCCGGTACTGTTACACGCGGGCTCGTTCACTGCAGAGGCTGGGATTTGTGACCCGAATACCTGCTCTACCAGTTGACTGTGTACGCTTCATTTGTTGGCTGCCAGAAAGGTACAAAAAAAAAAAAAACAATGCGGGATGGGGGATTAAGAGGCGGGGGCAAAACTATCAAGGCTTAAAAAGGCCGTAACTGCGATCATTTTGTAAGCCCAATCATACGAGAATGGGGGACGTGGAGATCAGGGCAGAAGTTTGGGCCTGCGAAAAGTTGGCCTGTGACTGCGGGGTCGCGCTGTGCTGCACTGGCGGCCACTGCCGAGGAAAAAGTAGCTACTTGTCTGATCGATTGCAGGACCCTCTAGCAGATTTCTCGTTATTGTCCTATTCGAGGCAGCGGGCTTTGTTGCGCAAGCACGGAGGCGGTCATCAGTGAACGCGACTCGTGCTTCCGTCGAGTGTGCTTCGAGCGGAACAGCTAAAGGAAACTCTACGCCGCTGCGCGCACCGGCCTCTGGATGATGGTGGCGCGACCACTCGAGCACGACACGGGAGGACAATCTAAAGAAGAAAAAGAAAAGGGAATGAAGGCTGCGAGGAGTGCACTGCCAAGGAAAGCCAAAGAGCGGAGGCGATTTGTGTCCTGCCTCCTTGGGGACATTGAAGCCGATGTCATTACGTGTTAAAGACTCTGCAGTATAACGTCGTACCGAAATGGTTTTCCCGGGCACATCACGAACGAGGCAGTAACTGCTTTCTTGCATTAGTGACGAAGGTTAAGTTTTGTTCTCTAGTGAAAGGCTATTTTAAGTGCTTGTTTATCTACTCACTCTTTATTTACTAACGAGCGGCAGTTAGCATCACTCGTGCAATGCTTCGTTCATATTCGTGCTATCTCCATGCCAGGCTCGTACGATAATCTTTGCAGTCATTTTTCACCCCTCCCGTTAGTTTTACATTGCATCCTTCTGTCGGCATGGCCTGTCAGCTCGTTAACCTCCGCCAATGGAGTGTTGCTAAAAGCGACGACAGTTACTGGAAAGGGGATACGCGCATGCGCAAGCGGCAACTGCACGGTGGGTAGACGAGACAATTTACAGTTGCAGTCGTCGTCGCCGAGGCTTACTCGTGACCTTGCAAAGCTTGCAAGCGCGACGAACGGAGGAGAGGCGTGAGGTCGTTGCCCGGATGTTCCCCCGAGGGCGTTCATTGTACGCAGACGGTGTGTGAAGAGCAGGCACTGAGAAGTCGCGCTTTGCAAGCGAATAACGGACAATTTGAGTGAGTCACACTGCATTTATTATGTGAAGCTCATGTCGGCGTGTCGTTCCCCGTGTTTGCTTTTCTCTCTCTCTCTCTCTCTATTTTGAAATGTGATATGGTTTGTAGACTCGGAACTTAGGGCACTGAAGGGGCATCGTAATTGTAGACATGCAACCGCCTGGTGACCGCAGTTAAAAGGAAACGAGGCCAGGGTCCGACGTCATTCCGTAAAGTTGGACCCTATTATATGTATATATATATATATATATATATATATATATATATATATATATATATATATATATATATATATAACACACACACGTAAAGGCAGATACACACGAGAAAAACATTAACAAAATGAAAGTTTACTGACGTTTCAGGAAGAGGGCTTCCTTTCTTCAGAGTACCATATATGTTTATATATACACTCACACACACACACCCGGTGTACGTTGAAGCGGACTCACGTGTGTCGTAAAGCAGAGGTCGCTCACTCGCTGTCGTGCGTGAGCTGGCGGACGGCTGCCGGTCGGAACGCGTCGGCCCCGAACGGACGTGCCAGCGGCAGAGACGATGCGTCAGCCATCCGCAATGCCCGCGCGTGGCGTGCACGAGAGGGCGATAATGGGCGCGTGTACCTGCCTGCGAGCCCGCAACGAAACAAGGAGAAACAATTCGACTTCCGGCCGCTTTCGCCAACTTGGACGTCGTGCGGTCCGAGCCCCGCCTCCTATGCAGATAAGGCACGGGAACACCGTTTGAAGTGACGTCACGCTCCCCGGCGGCCCAACAAGGGCTGAGTTACAGGAACCGTGTCCGCAGGATTTTTTTTTTTTTTTCAGAGAACGCGACGTAATCCCGGGTGCCGTAAAAAAAGGCGTGTCCATATTTGTAGGCATACGTACTGCGCGAAGTCATTTAGCGGTGACTCAGCGGTGACCCTCCATGCGGAGAGAAATCCGGAAGTTTTTTTAGGCGCCTCGTGTACAAAAAGGTGGTTTGACCTAAGTGGTCATTTACGAGGCAGTCTGAAATCAGCGGCGGAATCGTTACCGAGCAGATAACGACAAGCCTATAGCTTTGTTGTCTGCGGGAGTATGAGGCTGTGTATGGTGGGTCTTCTCTCACAGACCATGTTGGCCTGTGGGGTCATTTTGTTTTGGTTGACGGGGAAGGGGGGGGGGGGGGTGATTGTAATGAAGAGGAGTGATGCCGCAATGATTGTCCAATCCCTACGTGGGTAGGTGTCATGAACCATCACGCGAAAGTGTTCCCAGAATGTGAATATGTTCCTAATGCGAATGTGTTCCCCGAACTCATATGTCATTCGCGTGGAATGCCATTCGGCATTCTCGTGTAGCGCTGAACTAATGGCATTGTCAGCTAACGCCATTCTCTCTAAATGTCACTAGATTTTCCGTGTTGCAGAAGTATTATTAGACAAGAAGAAACGTGGTCAAATGTCCGCCACCCTGCTTTGGTTCATCGGGATACACCCTAAACACTCCAGCTGGCCGTCCATAGTTTCCCCAACGCTTGGTTTTAGATGCTTGGTTCATGGCCGTCTTGGACCTCCCTTCCCCCTCGTGTATCGCCACCACCCGGAAAACGCCGGCCTTTCGCCGTTCCCTGAAATGTTCCGAGGCCAACGACTAGCAGTATCGGTCAGTCGGGTCCTGTTTGCATTGTTTACAGCGCTAGCGCGCGATTACTGCGCCCTTGGCGGCCCGAAGCCACCAGAGAGATTGAGAGAATCTTATGTTGACTGCAAATTTCAGCTTGAACGAAAAACAAGGACGCTATTAGAAAGGAAACGCGGACACTGTTCTGACTGTCAACTGAATTTACTAACGACAAAGCTCACATGAAACATCGCACAACGTTTTTTTTTTTTTTTCGTTCACGCAGAGATTTGCAGTCAATATAAACAAGTCGCCCAAACCCAAGCAATTCTGCAGAATCTATTGTTGTCCTGTAACAACGGTGTTTTCGTGCAACGTTCTTGCTCCTAGCAGGAACCTTGCTTTGGAACTCTACGGAAACCCGATTCCATGATCACTGACGTTCGTGGAGGCCGGGATCACGCTACCGTGGTCTTATAAACACGGTGTTCAACTTTTGGCTTGGTGCACAAACTGCATATTTGCGGCATTTCCCCCAGGACCCAAGCATTCAGAGATGACTAGGTTAATGAAAGAGTGGGGCCCATTAGCGTCTCTGAAGGATCCAGGATGCTTAGTAATGCAGCCTGCGGTGCTTCGCGGTTGACGTTAATACGGGCGCGAAATACGCAGAGAGGGAATTACAAGTGCGATCCGCATAGCAAGTAATATATGCAGAAAGAGGGAGTATTTTATTTAATTGTGAACAATGACGCTGACGGAGCATGCTATTTGAATGTAACTGCGTTTATCATACCCTCAAGGGCAAGACGCATAACGCATAAACCGAAGTCCTCATTTAAAAAAAAGGGGGGGGGGGGGATGAGAAAGTAGCTAGACAACAACTTTTTAAAAAAGGCAAAAAGCGCGATGACGCAGTGTTCAAAATCGCGCTCATGGCATATAAAGTCATTTGCTTAATGGCAACAAAAACGGCTGCATAGTTTGTCCAGTACATTGCTATTATGCAAGGTCTTTTCAACTTCAGCAATACTGTTGCTGCTCCGCACTATTTGTGATTCGTGCGCGAATATTCGAATTTTCGAATACGGATAGAACAGTTGTTATTCGATTAATATTGCTTTCGAATATTTGATATTCGATGTCTTGGAATTATCGCCGTTGTGGTATATTCTGTGAAGCATCGTGTACCTCCAATTTTTCTGGTGTCCCAAAGTGTGTATTACACATTTAGAAAGCGGAAATCGCGAATTAGCAATCGGTTTTCTTTTTAGAATATTCGTGTTTAATTTCGCCGCTAGACCAATTTCGGAAAGGTAAAAAAAAACAAAGCAGTGATCTGGTATAGAACGCCTCGACAAGCTCAATTGTATTTTTTATGTCCGGCCGACGTGATATATATATGCTTATATATTCCAGATATATATATATATATATATATATATATATATATATATATATAACGCTCCTGTCCTTGACGCGTGTACTCACAAAAGCTCCTGCGATCCTGCAGGCGTTGCGGGCAACAGCAGCGCGCCGATGTTGCTTTTTTAACTGACAGCCAAGTTGTACACTTTGCTGCGTTTTTGCCGAGTATTTTCCAGACACTGCCTGTGTTTAAAATAGCGCCGCCGCTTGGAATTCAGTCAAGGCCCGTACGTTCCGTTTTGTGTTTCTCTTTTTTTCCACTCTGGTTAGCAGGGTTTTGTCGGTTTCACCTGGCTGTAGCAGTCGCTTAGCGCGCGGAATATAGCGTTCCACGACGTCAATCACGAAGGCGTGCAGTCGTTCAGGTTTAGCTGGAACATCACATTTTACTTTAGCGTGGAATATCTCAACCGTTCTCACGAAAAACTGTTCAAACGACTGTGGAACACTTTAAAGCCCCATTGAACTTTAAAGAAGTGCAGCAGTTGTGACTAAATTGTCTTACACCAAAGCAGGAGGAGGCAATAAGTGGTTGATGCGTTTCTCCAGCTAGGCCTGCGGGCGACTGTACCATGCGCTTGTTTTTCCCCCGCAACTGATGCGCATAGCTTGCTTAATTGGTAGTCCTTCGGCGGTCGGGAAATGGCGGGCGCTGTTTACACGCAACCCGAAAATCTCGGAAACGCTTCCGTAGCAGGAAAGCTCCTCGACGAGCCGCGTGGTCAGCGCGTCTTTACGGCGTGCAGATAAGGAATTTACGACGTGCAGATAAAGCCCGGAAATAGTGGCGCGGAAAGTGATAATGCTGGCGACAGAGTTGCAGCAGGCCACTGCCCCTTCGTGGCGCGGTCTTTAATTAGCGCGTGATACGGGTAACGAAACTGAGCGCGCTCTGCCTTTGTTGTTGTTGTTGTTGTTGCATCGTCCCGAAGTTATAGCATCTAGTCTATAGGCCTGCCGGGGTTGATTTATACGCTGTAATTTACATCACCTGGATTTCCTCAGCGTGCACGAAACTTTCGTATACAAGCGCTTATTTTGTGTTCGTATACAAATCAGGGCTTCCGCCGTGTGGGGCCGAACCCGCGACCTCGCCTTTGCCGCAGCACAACATGTGCACGACAGACATGAAACGGGCCGATACTTGACAGCGTCAGCCGTGAGGGCCGATATTTCAGAATAAAAGCCTTGGCCAGTCTCCCTCGGTAGGGGAAGGATTGGCCGAGGCTTTCAGTTTTCTCCCGCTTGGCAGCGATCATTTCGCACTGCCAAGTTTCTCACGAGAACCTCCCGGACCCCAATATCAAATTTTTGTGAGCGCATGCGCATGTGTATACAAGCGGAACGTTAGGCCTGCTCCTGCGGCCAATATCGCCTACTTCCTTCCTGGTTGCATTTCACGAGTTCACGTATTAACCTAGTGTAAAGGTCAACCTGTTCTATTCGTTTAGAGTTTATTTACGTCACGTTGTAAACATGTTCTGTGACGTAGCTAAACCTGACAAGCGTGTGCCGAAGGGAAGCGCTAATTTGTCTTACTTGTCGCATGAAAAGTTATTTATTACGTGCACTTTAAACTGGAACTTTTTTGTCGTCCTTCGTTGTTACCTTTGCTAAAACAGGCGGTAAAACTTCTTCTACGCACTTCGAGCTTCGGAAATAATTTGAACGCGTGCCGGAAGTATTGCGCAGTAATAAACACTTTTTAGTACTTCAGTTCTTCGCCGACTTTAATCAATCGTTTTAATCGACTTTAATCGTGCATTAGTGTGCAGTAATAGCTGCGCAGGACTGAGCACCTAAATGATTTTTTTCTTAGGAGCGGGACACATTTACGACATTCGCCTCTCGATAAATTATTTGCAATTCACGTTAGCCGCACATGATCAAGTTGATATAAATGACGCTTAGAGAGTAGCCTACATTATTACAGTGCCATCTGAGTGTGGCGGGATTTGCCTGTTCGTTATGTATGTCGTAGTTGCTGCCTGGCGTACTTAATTTATGGCGGAGCTAGCGTCTTCCGGGAGACTGTAAATACGGCGGCTTTCATGTGCAGGCATGGGGATTGGCCAAGTATGAATAAATACTGGGGTTGATTTCTCTGTCATAGGCATCGGCAAAACGCGAAAGTGAAATGCGCCGCGAAATCTGCAGCTGAGCATGGTTTGTGGGTCGGCGGCTGTCTTGTGGGTGTGCTTGGCGAGCGACGTCCTGCTGGCGGGTCGCGTAGGCGAAGGTGTACTGCGTCATTTCCGTGACGGATATGACGTCAGTGAAATCTGGTGTATCCAGGAATAAAACTTTTGTGTTAAAACATAAAACCCGAAAACGAACAGCTCCAAGTATAACGTACTCGTTAGTGCTAAAGGTTGCTTCCCCGCAAGAAGACCCTCTGTGCAGCGGTGCACCCTTTACGGGCCGCTTGCTCCGTTGTACTGGCGTCATTTCCGTGACGGATATGACGTCACTGAAAGTCTTTGTGTATCCGGGAATATAAACACTTTCGTGTTAAAATAGCGTATAAAAAACGAGTTTTGGGCAGTACGGCTTTCAGGCAGTCAGTTACGATGGGCTGGTGATTTCAGTCAATAATAATTCAGCTAGCCGTGATTTTCTTGTTTTTTCTTTTTTCTCTTCATTAGAGAGGCCAGAAATGAGACGAACGTGCTTCTTAATAAAGCGCTTGCCGCTATGGAACGTAACAGGCGAATGGGGGCTGCCATGGCGAAATAAAAGGTTTCACTATTCTACGTGCCAAGGCTGCGTGGTTTCATTAGAGAGTTTTTGGCATAGCAGCTAGCGTACGCTATACGCTAGATTTGGCGGGTACCGGGACCCGACTGCGCATGCGCTCGCGGGCTTGGCGAGGTGGGTCGTCCGTCTACGCGGGAAAAATGCGCACATGCCGACTCGGGTCCCGTTTCCAAAGCGTACGCTAACCGACATGCTGAAACTCTCTATTAGCATAAGGTAAGCGGCAGTGATGTATGTTCTTAACGCGTTGAGTATAGAAACATTACTGAGCCAATTACGTGCTCTGTCACACACACCTCTCTTATTTCGGCGGTGAATAACTGAATGCAGTTCTGTAAATTTTCTAGCTGCGTTTGCAAAATCACAACTCCCTTTCATCTAGAGAGATTCAGAAGTTCGGCCGTATCGAAATTGTTTCGTTATTTATCGGGCTTTCTCGTTTTTTTCTTCTTCTTCCGCTGTTGAATTTACAGTAGCTTACAGGTATGTCTGCAAGGACATTTTATAGTTAACTGTTTATTTGCTCAGATAGTCGCGCATTAACTGCTTGGAGCCGGCGGCACGTTTTAATCACATTTATTTTGTTCTATATTTGCAGTACACGTGTGCGTGGTTTCGATCCTTTCTATGAACACGCCTTTTTTAATACCCGGTTGGTTGTTTGTCAGCAACAGAGGAAAACACTAAGAACAAACATAAACCCTAGCCACATCATCACAGTTCTCGTGACCTGCCAAAATAGGAACGTATCCAGGTACCCACGTCAAAAAGGCGTAGCTCAAGAGGGACAAAGTGGAATTCTGCAACTTTATTTCTTTTTCGCTCAAAAATGGGAATACATTTTAACGGGCTCTACACGTCATTTCCCAGAAGGAGCGACAGAAGAAAAAAAGCGATGTTTCGGTTTCTCGGTTCAAGCTGCAATAAAACTTTTTCGTTTAACTTAGCCTCGTGACCTTTCTTGTTCATACTTTTTTTTATGGAGCGGGGAGGTGATGGATTGCGTTATCTTAGGAATGTCGCACGTCTTTGAGCTTTGTGCGTGCATGTTCGTTTTTACTGCTAGGAGGAGGCATCTCTCTCTCTCTCTCTCTCTCTCTCTCTCTCTCTCTCTCTCTCTCTCTCTCTCTCTCTCTCTCTCTCTCTCTCTCTCTCTCTCTCTCTCTCTCCTCTGTTGGAAAGCATATTTTCCTCTATGCGAAGCGTGGCTTGGCTTTGCGTTCCCCACGGGGAGGCAACGGAAAACGCTTTGACTACCGGCAACCAGCGCTAACGCGTTTGCCACGTGTTTGTTAAACACCGAAAGGGCGCCGGTTAACACCAACAACAAAAATTCCCTGGCAGTGACGCCGTTCTAACACAGCATGACTGCTAATGTGTAAGCGCATGGCATGTCAGATCTTTTCGAACTGCTGCCGCAATGCTGCTCTTGAGGTACGGCCGCATTTATCGTTTTGTAATGTCGAGATAACAATGGCCAGTAAGCGTTTTGACTGTTTGGCATTAGAAGTTATTCGGCCTCTATGATTCATTCCACAAGCTGCATGCAGCACTGTGGGGGCTGCATTGTTGCCAACGGTCCACCCACCGAGCACGCTATACTCGCCGTGAGGGGGCCTTGAAAGGGCATTTTCTTCTCCCCTCTCGCCAGGTGGAACCGCAAGCCCGCGGCGCCTATTGTCGCTTTCCTTCACGGTGAGTTAGGCGTCCTCGGTGTGCGGACTGTTGACAACAATGTAGCCCCCACTGTGCTGCATGCAGCTTGTGGAATGAACTACACTGTCCCTTTGATATTCTCCCCCAAACGCCATGAACTTATATGTCATGCATCGCTCCTTACGGCAGCGTAGGTGCAAAGGGAACATTTTTAGATTGCAGGAATTCTCTCGCCTGCAAAACAGGGTTGGCGCGTATTCAAATATTTGGCCAACATCACCAGGCTGTCAGAGCGCGGATACCGAGAGATGGGGAAGACCATTAGCTCTGTGGAGGGACACAATAAAAAAAAATTCGAAGGCAAAGAATGCACTCAGGTTGCTTAGGACAGGAGTGGTTCGGAGTCTGGTACAGCTGCGCCATTGCGCCATTGCGCCATCCTGCGCCAGACTGCCCCTGTTGCGCCAAACTCGTTTATCAGCGCCGTCCTGCGCCGCAGTGCCTGAATTGAACCGCGAGATACGACCGCCAGTATGTCCCGCGCCCGAAAACGCGGCTACATTGTGTTTTCGCTTCCATCGAGGCGGTTATGGTTTCGGTTTCATCAAGCGGCTATGAGAGAGGTATGAAAGTTGGCGTTCTCTTAGCTGTAAGGCCTCAAGCACTTGGCGCCTTCTCCGACATTTCTTAGCATTTCGTTGTGTCGCATTTTCACGGTTTGTTTGCCGGTGCCGGCTGCTGCGCCACAGTCAATGGCAAATGACCAAAATTGAGCGAAGTGTTTTGGTGTCTAGTCGAAAACAGATAGGAAACAGAATAATATACGCATGAAAGGTTGTATAGTTTATTGCAGGTGAACATAAATTTAATCGCCCCCTTTTTGACGATCCCAGCTTTGCTGCCCGCAACTTTCCGTAGCTGCATGTGTTGATCAAACACATGCACGGTCTTGGACGCTTTGCCCTCGCTTATTAATTCGGTTCGCTTTTATCGGGAGGTAATTACTCACTTCCTCCTGTGAACCTTGGGGTTAGCTTTGCTTAGTAGAGGATGGTCCAACATTAATCATGCCTTCTAACACGCTGTAGTTACTGGTCTGCGGCGTAAGTTCGCCGGCTCTCGCAACCCTGTGACGGGCGAAGACAAAACTATGTTCGGCTTCGCACGCAGTGAAATCGCTTTTCTGCAGAAAAAAAAAAAAAAATGCAAGCAGACCCCTTGTTTTACGGAAGGTTCTAGTGCGCGGTGAACGCCTGATATACTATATAGATAAAACGTAATTGTCAGGGAGCTGGCACACCGACCTCTGAGGATGTTAGGGAGGCACCACAATGCTGTGAAAGGGTGTTACGTCTGCTCCAAATAGCATTTCTGGTTGCTCCAAACCTGCTCCAAAAGGCTTCTCTGGCTGCTCCAAGTCTGCTACAAAGGGACTTTTGCCTGCTCCCAGGACTGCTCCCAAAGCCATGTAGACTGTTCCACCCCTGCAATGGAAGAGGCCTTCGTCTCCAGTAGACTCCACTAGAATGATGATGATGATGATGATGGCCACGACGGTTGGCAATCATGGGATTACCCGCCGCGGTGGCTCAGTGCCTAAGGCGATGTGCTGCTGAGCATGAGGACGCGGGTTCGATTTCCTGCCGCGGCGGCCGCTTTTCTGGTGGAGGCAAAAAGCAAAAACGCCCAGTGTGTACGAGGCGAAAGATCCCCAGGTGGTCAAAAGTAGTCCGGGAGCCTTCCATTACGGCGCGCCTCATCGCCTGCGTTGCGTCGGCGCGTTAAACCCTACAATCAATCGATCGATCGATCAATCAATCAATCAATTAATCAACCAACCAACCAATCAATCAATCAATCAATCAATCAACCAATCATTGGATTTTGTTTTGGTTGTCACACTATCGTTTAGTTAACTCGTAAGACTTCAGTGAGAATAAATGTGTTATTGGTACGATCCAGCGTTTTCTTTTTCCTATTGCGCCTTTAGAGAATGTGGGAGATAGGGAGCATACTTTGCGCCCTTTTTCTATTTTACATTTCTCGTAACTTTGGTAACTCGTCGTTACGCTTAGCTTATTCGAGTTCTCGCTAAACGGAAGAATTTCTTCTGAAAGTCATCGATCAAGACGGGCCCTTGCTTTGTATTACGAGTCACTCCTGCCGTTGGTGCCCCCTCTCTTTGTCTCTTTGTCTCTTTTTCTGTTGTGCGCGTTTTCCGCCCATTAGTCAGCCGTACCATTCGAAAATTGCCTCGTTTTGTTCGGTAGCAACAACGCCGCGTGTCTCCGGACAATAAACTGAGCGTGTGCGTTCGAAGTATATATATGTGGAGACGTCAATCGTTGTCGGATTCGCCCTGTTGCGGTTGTTCACCTTTTAAGATCTTGGAGCATCAAGCCGTAAACGTAAATTCGGAGAAGGACATCATGGGGTGCAGGAATAGCTCGTTCGACTGCCGAGCACTGCCAGGAAGAGGAAAAGAATTACACCCCGCTGGGAAAGTATAAGTATTCGGCGCTGGTAGCATCGAAAGTTGCTCTGGAAGGGAAGAAATAGCTAAGTCTTGTGTTGGGAGGTACCGAAGATGAATGGCGGGAAAGTAATGCCCCAATGAAAATGCCCCCCCCCCCCTCCCCCTCCAAACGAAAGCAGCGGTGTTTCATCGCGCTCTTCACTTGGGGACCAGAAGGAGCATCGCACTTTTTGTGCGCGGCGCCCAGTACAGCCGTTTAGTAAACAACCACACCTACAGTAATATCAAACTCTTGAGCGTACCCTTTGGCCGATCTGACTGTTTTTAGAAGCGCAGTAGCAGTCGTGAGCAAACTAGAGCACACTGCATGTTCAGTAAAACCTTTTCTCTTTCTCTCACGCAGTTTTTCCGTAGCGGAAGGTGTGCAGTGTAAAATATAATTATATATATGTGTGTGTGTGTGTGTGTGTGTGTGTGTGTGTGTGTGTATGTATGTATGTACAGAAATAAGGATTGGCAGTCAAGAATGCCAAGGAGAAGGAGAGCGAAGGGGAGGATGCGGTAGGTCCATTGAAACAGATAAAGATTTTTTGAAGAAAGTCACTTTCTTTCTTTCTTCAAAAAAATTCTATTTCAATGACCTACCACATTCTCCCCTTTGCTTTCATTGGCAATTCTTGACTGTCAATCCTTATTTCTTATTTCTGTATAATTTTCAACTAGCCCCCATATATTCGGAAATTCGGAAACACATACAAAATAGTTTAAGATCGGTTTAGTCGTTTAAAATGTGGTTACAAGAACAGTTACGCAAAAGTCAATCCAAAGCCCACCTACAACTGGAAGTACGTCACAGTAAAACGGACGCAAAACGGACAAACACGAGAATACGGCCCCTGTTCCCGTTCCGCGTCCCAGCGACGGAGAGCTGCGCGCATGCGCAGCGGATCTCATCAACCGATGCGTGTACCGTGTACCGGCGGTGCGTGGCTTTGCGTAACTCATGCCGTTGTACTTAGGACAACAAAGCGGCTTTGTTTGTGTTCCACCGGAAAACACTAGCCTTGTGTGCCATGTGTGTGGACTTCCGAGCCGTGTTGATGAACTGATCTCAAGTTCATCAACACGGCTCGGAAGTCCGCACACATGACACACAAGGACGTATGTTGTTTTGGCTGGACGTATGTTGTTTTGCCACAAAGAACCAAGTGGGGGGAAGCCTGATGTAGTTGGGCAGCGTACCCTCTGCTCAGGCGGCATAGTGCAAAGCATATAGCACAGGTCACTGACCAAGTCAAAAGCTAAAAATGACGTGTCGGGAGCGGTACGGCCTCCTTACTCACTTGTCGCAAGAAAAGCCGCAGCGTTCCCGAAACGTCATTTTTAGCTCTTGACTTGGTCAGTGACCTGTGCTATCCTTTCTGAGGAGGAAGCCTGCTTGCACGTTTGATTGCCACAGCTTCCCAATGCCGTCGAGTTCTCAGGGCAGTCTGAAAATTGGCCGCGTTCATATACGCTAAAGCCGTAATATGGGGGACAACGAAAGCTAAGGGCGCGTAGGCCACGTACGCACGGACGGCAAAGTGTAGGCTACGGACACGAGTGCGGGGGCATGACAATATAGGGTGGAAACTTGGCATCGCTAATGTTATGTACCATCGGAAGGGATGCCGGAGAAATTGCCAATATTCTGCATTTGAAGTTTCTGTATCTGCTTTTTCACAACAAAATTGGCTTGAACAGTGGTACCTATTCACACGCTACCCCGCACATTTCAACCAGACTGAACCCCTCAAGAACAATACGACCATTATTCGCCCGTATTAAAATACTTCAATTTTTTTCTTGTACTATTAACACTGATTGATTGATTGTAGGGTTAAAGGGACACTGAAATGAATTTGTCAAGCTCCCGGTTTTGCTTGCACTGCGTAGACTGGCTGAAATTAACTACACTTTTCATCGATTATCCGGTTGATAAGTCGGTAATTATTTATAAAGCGCGAAAGAAGTAGAAACTACTACCATGCGCGGGTCTGCGGCGGCCGCACCAACTAAAGGATGTGACGACGGAGGAGATGCACCTTGATTGGGACATGTCCACGTTAGCATTCAAATAGGTTTCGGTTTCGGTTCTGTAAAACAACATGCTTGACATCCGACGTTATCCTTGGATGGGCATTCTCGATATCTCAATAGTCGTCATACCACGCTTCTGCCATGTTCTCGGCTGTAAGATGCCTAAGCTAAGCCTCCCAGGACGGCTTGGAATCGTAGCAATCACTAGCCGAGGCCTACGCAGTAGATGAACACCCTCCGCGTCACCACAGACGCTCAAATGCCATGCGCTTTTCCCCCATATTTGGAGCTTGCCTCACTCGTGCCTGTATCGTAAAAAGCGTTCGCACCAGGCCAAGGGTCTGTTGATTCTTGCTGTGCCCACTGCCCGCAAGCAGTCGGTGCTTTGGCAACAGCACGCCAACGAGAACTCGCTAGCGCGTCAGTGTCAGTCTGCGCGCGTTCTGCGAACTCGTCCGTGGAGCAGGGAACTATACGGCCCAAAAATGGTGAACTCAGTATAGAAAACATCGGCCCTCGGGGATTAGAACTTGTTACTTGCAAAATAGCATACCTAGCGCTCCAGACCACTCGGCCACGGGCCAGCGCTGCCAGCGTTGGAAATATAAGGTATATAATGTATAACCAGTTTACACTTTTATTTAGTTTTAGCATTTCAAGCAGCTTAGGTGACTATTTGTTGTATTGCGCTCGTGCAGTAAGCGTCCCCCAAATTTCCACAATATCTCACGTCTAGCAATTGCATTTCTTAGACGGAAAAGTGTTCGCAGATGTGTGGTCGTGCTGCTGACCGCTGTAATTGTTCTCCCAGCGCAAAAAAAGTTCTTCGTGCTCCCTAGTTTTACGCTGTACATTAAAAGTATGAGTTGATTTTATTTCCTTAGTACCTATATTGACTTCGCTGACTCTTCTCCCTCCTTCAAGTGGCCTTAGATTTTCCTACTAGCGTACCAGTCAGCGAAGCGTCGCATGTGCGTTTGTGCAGTGCTTGTGTGGAGCGACCTGGACTTGGAGCTTGATACAGTGTACAAACTAACAAAGTAAAAAAAAAGTCACATTCTTCCATTCACAAACGTGTCGTGGCTTAGTTTCAACTGAGCGAACGAATTGCGACGACCCGTCGGCGGCCGGCGGACCAAACGCTGGGCCGACTGACTCTGCCGGAAGGTCGGCGAGCCGTGCAGTAGCTCAGTCAAGCCAAGTCATCTCCTCCTGACGTCACACGAAAACGCCGCAGAAAATGGGCGAGGATGCAGAGAGGATGACAGCATTTTCGAATTGATTTTTCTACTAAATAAACTCGCGTAAACGCGCTCAGAATGGTCGAAACATGGCCTATGGACTCCGGACTACAATTTGCGCTAGTAATCCCGCAATGTTTACAAATCACTTCAGTGTCCCTTTAACGCGCCGACGCAACGCAGGTGATGAGGCGTGCCGTAGTGGAGGGCTCCGGATTAATTTTGACCACCTGGGTATTTTTAACGTGCGCCGGAAACTCGTACACACGGGCGTTTTTGCTTTTCGCCTTCACCAGAAAAGCGGCCGCCGCGCCGGGAATACAACCCGCGACCTCGTGCTCAGTAGCGCAAACGCCTTATCCACTGAGCCACCGTGGCGGGTACTGTTCAACACTGGAATGCTTAGCCATTTAATGCTGTGGAGTGCTCTGATGTAACTTTTTTGAACGCTTGTTATCATCTTTTCTGTAACCCTCCCTGTTTGAGCAACAACGCTGTCGGCAGTATCTGGAAAAATTAGCAGTGGCTTAGCTCGGCTATGCCAGGATATACGTAGCGTGAGCTAAGGTTCAGCTGGTTATTCTTAGGTTTCCTGGTTGTCTAGGATTAGCTGATTATCATGCTTACTGCTGCTAAAACGATTTACAATCCAATCCAATCCGATTCAATCCAGTCCAGTCCAGTCCAGTCACTGCTCCTCGAGCATGCGCAGCACGGCTCTCCAGGAGCCACGCAAACGGCTCCGGCGCAGCGTCAGACTTGGCTACTGCGCAACGGAGGCGCAGAGCTAGGCACGCGCCGGCGCCAGTGCGTCTGCCGTGGCTATGACGTCACTCCTCTGGAATGCGCAGGCCGGCGAATGAGCAGACCCAATTCTCTTCTCTACACACCCGTACTCCAA
Source organism: Haemaphysalis longicornis (assembly GCA_013339765.2). NCBI lineage: Eukaryota > Metazoa > Arthropoda > Arachnida > Ixodida > Ixodidae > Haemaphysalis > Haemaphysalis longicornis. The sequence continues at coordinate 85,992 of JABSTR010002821.1, read as the reverse complement.
TTGGATTGGATTTGAATCCCACACAATCCAATTTAATCCTATCCAAATCCATTCTAATCCAATCCAATCCAATCCTCCTCGCGCTTGCGCAGAACGGCCCTTCACGGCACACGCGAATCCGCTCAACCTCGGCCAGTGCAGCTTACGCTACAATAAACAAATCAATTAGTGCCAGCTGCGTAGAAAGCAGAGGCGTCTGCTATTGATCTCACATTGACTTTTTGTTGTTCCGTCTTGTTGCCAGATGGGATCTTCCACAACGCGTCGGCCAATTCAAACATGGGAGCTCCGAGTCAATGGTTGAAGAATTCCCCGTGCACAGTAATGCCTTCGTCCTAATATCGTTTTCTGTTTTACTACTCTACCTTCAACGATGGTCTCGGACTCGGCAAAAGCAACGTTTTTATCAATTCAACTGAACACTTCCACTCGTTAAGGTCTCTTAGATCGGGATCCCTAAATGCAGACGGCTACTCTGGCGGTGATCCGTTGCTGTTGATGGAAAAACTGGGCTTTCGAACACTTCCGGCCATCTGAAATTCAGCACCTCGCATTTCCACCCGCCGTTGTTTACGTCGTTTTCCCGCGTCCAGCCGCCATAAAAACGTGCACTGTGAGGTCGTCGTTCTTGGCGTTGTAGTGAGATGCGCACAATGTGTGCACCGATAAGGCAAACGTGACGGCGGGAGCAGCCCCCTGTTTATCGCACGCATTGTCAGCATCGGCGGCTTGTACACCTCGCACCGCAGCGCGTTCCCGGCGAGCCGTCGTGCTGTGCACCTGATGACGTGGCGTCCCTCCTCTGACCGAGAGTGCACGTTGGACGCTCGAGTTAATCTCGCCCCTAGGTTCACAAAAGTTAGCTCCTAAGCGAGGCTCCTCATTGGCCGGCACCATATCGTTATTATAGCGTTGGGAAATGTGATGGCATGTGTGTGTGCGTGCGTGCGTGTGTTGCTGTTGTACAGCCTAGGCCGCTTGTAGGCAAGTCGCTGGGGGAGGGGCCTTTCATCATATCGCATTCTGGGTTGTGACAGATTCTTCCCAAGAGTAATTTTGTGCATAAAACTTTTTTGCTGTCACCAAATCTTTTTTTTTTTTTTTCGCAGCCATATCCTGCGGTTGACATGGGGAGGGGGGGGGGGGGGTGAATGTTTGACGGGTGTGTAGGAATGCATGAATGAATGAATAGAAGCCGTGTTCGGATACGAACTCCCACAGCCTTATCTAGTGCCGGGTATCTTGAACCACACATTTACAACGGAGCCTGGAATGAGTGTCGTAGGCAATCGGATATCTTTGTTTCTAGAGCGCATCCACCCTGCATGCCTTGATATACGGCTGGCCCTGAGGTGCAAGCGCGCGACGAGAAAGCCTGGGTACTGGAGGGGGTCACTGAAACGCTTCTTCTTGTTCTTATCTTGCTGAACGAGTTCTCTGAGTTCGCTGCGAACAAATATACAGACGATGAAAAATCTTGCGGGACGTCACCGCATTGGCTGTCTGGACGGCAAGCTAGCGCGCTTGCCGTTGGCTGCGTGCAAGCCCGGCGTTGTATAGCGTTGACCTGCTTACGCGCATTAGTTGCGGCGAGAGGCGAAACCGCTACGCAGGCGCGTGAGCTATGATATAGTGCCGCGCCTGGCCTAAGGCCCCTAGCCCTGCTTTGCTTGCCACGCCATGTGGCGGCGCGGATGCTGATACCGCCTATCCTGGGGACGTGCGATTTTGGTTACCAGTTGTCGCATGTCGTCGAGTCCTTGAAATGATTTCTTATTTCGTTGAATGTATTTTTTTTTTCTGAGGTGATGACGAAGCACTCTTTGTTTTGCTTTTTCACAACGTGCAATCGCGAGGCAACCAATTGTCTTTTCCATGGCTCACTAGTCCGGCATTCGTCAATTTTTTTGGCGTGTAATTGATTTGATGAATTGATTATGAGGTTTAACGTGCCGACTCCACGCAGGCGATGAGGCGCGCTGTAGTGGGGGGCTCCGGATTAATTTTGACCACCTGGGAATCTTTAAGGTGCGTCGAAACCTCGAACACACGGGCGTTACTGCAGTCGTGGAGGCACGTCGGCGTACAGGCACTGACTCTCGGGTTCGCATTGATCGTGTGGAATCGGGCGAACCCGAAAGCCAAAACACCCGAGTCATGGGGAATACGAGAGCACGTCATGGATGTGTTGTGTGCTCTGTGTACTTTGGCAGGTCCGGCTCTCGACTCTCTCCCTGTCTGTCTGTGTGTCCGTCCGTGAGTCTGTCCGTCCGTCCGTGAGTCTGTTTGTCTTCTGTCTGTGTGCACAGCGCTCGTTCGGAGTACTCCCTTCGGCGAGCTTCCGCGTGTTACAAAACGGCCACACGGGAGGCACGCCGCTCGTTATGCGAACCGGTAGAGACCGGCCGGCCGCGTCTTTGCGCCCTTGGCTCTTCCTCCCCCCTTTCGCGGACATCTCGGTGACCCCGGGCCAAGAGCGAGCGTCCTTCTCGAAAGAAGCACTGCCGGGAAATCGTTTCCCGCCGTGCGGACTGCTAGGCAGCCGCACTGCCTTCAGCGTGTTGCCAGGAGGCCGCGACGTTGCCTTCGATACCCATCTCTGGCGAGGATTCAAGCTGTGGACAACGCGCGCGTATGCACGTCGCCACTGTTTCCGCTTTTCACGCGCACGACATTGTTGTCTGGCACGAAAGCTTTGGGGTTATCCTCCTCGAAAGGAGAGGAGGGCTGGCATTGGTGGTGGCCGTCACTGGCGTGTTTAGTTACTCACTGTTAGTCGTGACGCATTGTTAACCGTTGTATTGTTCTTTTCCTTTTCATTCCTTCTTTCTTTTCATTGCTTATCTCTCTCTCTCTCTCTGGTGTATCCTGGAACTGAGTTCACTATGACATTTTTATTTTCAATATAGTTCCCTGGTGTTGTTTGCTTGCCTTGTAGCGAGAGGGGGTTCTTTTATCAAGCTGCCTGTCGTTCAAGCAGCTTTTACTTACGGTCTCCTCCATGTTTGACGGAAAGGTAATTGCGCTTACTATTATTGTTGGGGTTCTGAGATCAAATGATTGCCACCGAATTATCTGGACCTTCGTGTGATAAACAATGCGTGCGCATCGTTGTTCTGTTTTCAGCGACTAGGGCAGTGCGCAGCACCACACATGTCGTGCGTGAAAATAGTTTCCCACGCCGCATTCCACAAGCTAGGTGCAGCACTGTGGAGGCTAAACAGCCCGCCCACTAAGGGGGCCTAACTCACCCGCGAAGGAAGCGACAAAGGCGCCGGGACCTTGCGGTTCCACTTGCCGAGACGGGAGAAGGGAGTGTCCTTTCGGGACCCCCTTCACGGCGAGTTAGGCGCCCTCAGTGGGTGCACTGTTGACAACAATGTAGCCTCCACAGTGCTGCACCTAGCTTGTGGTATGAACTATGGACGTCTTCAGTAAACTGGCTGGGGCGGCATTCTCGTGTTTTGTCCGTTTTGTGTCCGTTTCAAACGTGTCCGTTTTGATCAAGCCCTGATTGGCTTAAAACGAACACCCGGATGTGACGCCATGCAAGCACGGCGGAGCTATGAACGGCGGCTTCTCGGGAGCAGACGATTTTTCGTCGCCTTGTTGTTACTCACAAAAGATAGTTTAAAGTAGGTTTAGTCGTACAAGAACAGTTTCGCAAAAGTCTACCCAAAGCCCACCTACAACTGGAAGTACGTCACAGTAAAAGGGACTTAAAACGGACGTTTCCAAAACGTACAGACAAGAGATTACCGCCCCTGGTCTAGTTGTCTTTTTTTCCCCTAATGTACGCATAACACTAATGGTTCGTAATGTAGTAGATTTGATGTCTGTTTCACAAAGAAACACGCAGGAAGCACCGCGGTACCGTTACTCATTGGGCCCCTTGCGACGGTGAGGAATGTTTTTTTATTGATTGATTGATTTAAAAAAACCCGAGGTGCCCAGTATTTCGTGGCTGTTATATGTTTAGGCGAATGCAACAACTCTCTCTCTCTCTCTCTCTCTCTCTCTCTCTCTCTCTCTCTCTCTCTCTCTCTCTCTCTCTCTCTCTCTCTCTCTCTCTCTCTCTGCGCGAACCTCCGTTATGATACGTCGCGTTGGGTGTTACCCATCATCCGGGGTCTGCCAAGTGCGTCCAAGTCTGGTGTCTTACCCCCGTGCTAGAATTTTTTTACTGCTCCACGGATCGTTTCCGGGCCGCACCTCTACTGCGAATCACGTCTGCAGCGTTTCACGTACATAACGAATTTTCGCTGAATCAAGAGCCGTATATTCCGGGTTCGGGGGTGCTTAAATTGTGCATATACGTTTCAAAGGGCGTCTGCGACACGTTGGCCCGCTGAATCTTCCATTCCTTTGTCCAAAGTCCCGCTCCATTCGTAACGTTCGTCGTAACTCTCGCGTTCCGTGGAATGACGCGGGAGGTTATTTATTTTCACTGGGGCTCTTGCTGCATCCGTCAAAACAGCGGCTTCGAAGCGGCGTTTTTACAAAGCGTTGCCTCTTTCAAGACGCCGCCTGTCGTCTCAACTTGCTATAAGGTGCACGATATCGGGGTTAAAAAAAGCGGGACTCCCACTATGTCGCCTCCGAGCTCCGTCTTTTGTGCCGCCTGCACGCATTATTCTTATCGGTTGATAACTTCTTCCGCCCTTGTGTAACACTGTCGGCGTTTCCTCTCTTATTATTTTTTTTTTAATAAAAACGAAGAGAAAAGCGTATCTACTCGGCGCCGCGATAAAGTTCGTGAAGTGCGTTCACCGCACCCACCGCAAACTGTATGGCAATGTTGTAGCAATTTCGAAACGTCCCATATTTCACTCCGCGTTTGAAAGATGGTTTCCCATTGGAAGAGCTTTCGCAGAAACCGCTAGACTGTGTCCCCGAGTTCCTGGCAATAAGCGATATTTGTACAATAACGGGTGCTCCGTCAGATTGCAGCAAATTTATGTCTCACGCGCGGACATCACGCAATTGTGGCGCTGAAAATAAACAAGACGCGTATAGCGGCCACTAAATCATTCGCCTTGTCAAATATAGGCAAGAGTTTGCAGTGAACAGGACTAAGCGCGTTTCTCAATTCTGATATAATTCTGAATCGCTGAAGCAACGCTGTTTATATAACATGGCCCGACATCAAGCATGCCTACGCCGGCGGGGGGAAAACGACGTCGTGACCACGATGACAATTTTTACGGTGTTTTCTTACTTTCGGAGGATGCGCATTGAACATGCTACATATCGAGTGTCGGTACGATTCACTTTACGGCCACACGCGCTCCCCGGGGTGTGAAAACAGGGACGGGTTGGTCCTGTCTCGCTCTTAAAAAAAGTCGTGGTGCTTACTAACAGAAACACTAACCAGTTACTTCTCCAGTTATCCACTGGGTACTTACGCTTTCACTAACTGGCCATGCATACCTTAGTAAAAAACTACGCGTGACGATGTGGATCGGCTGAGCGCGGAGTTCGACGTAGACACATTCAAAACGCAGATGTCACACTTATACAACAAATAAATTGAGGAAATAAACCAACGAGATGCACGAGGAGAGCGAGTGTAACCTAGGTTACCTTATGCTTTTCTTACATTTATAGCCCAGCAGCGGAAAGTCCTCCGATAGAGTCAGCTGGGCTTGTCGCAAAAATCAAATATTTTAGCGATAATTTTAGAATTATTGATTTTAATGTGAGCATATATACAGTCAGCATGTGGATTTGCAAAAAACTTTTTAATCGGGATTTGGAGTGGTAAAAATGCTATAGTTACGTTCAATAATTCATATAAGTTTGTTACTATCAGTGAATGTAGTATTAAACAAGCAGCAGTTACTAAGTGCACGGTGTAGACTAGTAACGATGCCATTTAGGTTCCATACTTAGGGGCAGGACCTACGTACCGTTCTGGGGATAGTAAGTTCGTAAGGAGTTAGTCAATACAACCTGTTACTACCTTTTTACTAGCATTTTTGTTAAGAGTATAGAGAGTATAGCGCGCGATGACTGCACATAAAGTTCGAGCACCGTCACACGGCTGAGGCCTGTCCCATCGAGGGCCCGTATGACGAGCGCCACGTTGGCGCCCGCCGTGCGGAAAAAGGTCTTACCCAGTTGTTGACGTCAGGGGCAAATCTCGGAAGTAAATCTGATAGAAACGCTTCCGCCCTCACCCTTTTTTACGGCGAAGTTGTGAGTGGCACCTTTGCCAGAGTCTATCGTGACCCGATTCGTAGATAGCATCGCCTTTTGCGGAAAACCCAACTTTCTCGCAAATCCTTTGCAACTCGCGTCTATAATGCACGCATCTATAAAAAATGAAAGGTAGCACATTTAACCGGTCATGCTATTCTTAAACTACGCCGTGTTACAAAACGGGAATAAAGATAAAAAGAGACCAGGCACAACGGAATTCTCGGCTTCGTTGGTCATTATTGTCATCACGAAAATTTAACAAGGGTACCTGCGGGTTTCATTATTTGTTTACATCGAAGCTGTGCGCGCTACCCCGGCCATAAGCGTCTGTGCCTATCGTCGGCGTAGGCAAAAACCATCAAAGAACGAACGAGTATAGTATTCTGCTTCTCTGGCGGTGTGCACACTACATCTCCTATGAATATTCCGAACGTTTTCCTCTCCGGCGCTTTCGAGGCCGTCGTTACGAGTGTGTATTTTTCTATACCCGTGGTACGAAAGCATTACCTCGTAGCACACGCTTGTGAATGACTTCGTAGAACAACAACAAAAACGAGCAGTGTTTGTGTGGATGTAAACGTGCTCACAAATTAAGGTTGTATACGACATGCTCACGTTGTAAAAGCGTCCTGACTGTTTTCTCTCTCTTTTTTTTGTTTTCCTTCTCTCCTGCCAGACCGAGTCATCCTCATCTGGTGCCTCAAGAACCTGGCGCAAAAGGAGCACAAGTGAGTCTCGGTCAACCCTCGCGCCTCATCTTACGGCAGTCCGAAATTCACGAAAAATAAGAATTGAGCCTGATAATTTTTTTTTTCAGGCCGTGAAATGGGGCGAGTATGTAACGTGTAGATACAACGAGTGGAAATGATCGAACGCCGCCACGAATCATGAGTGTGCCTACACTCTACATATTTCAGCTTGTACAACCTATTGTGCTCCTCAATTTCGCAAGAAATTTAGTTGTTTAGAGCAAGTCAAGACTCTTATTTTCTTTGTAGATCCTGAAAAACGTGAAACACGCGCGCTAATGCATGCACGCGCAAACAAACGGGCAGACAATTTGAAGTCAAGGGTACGACGGAAGCCCGTCCGGTCGGGATGCATTTTGATGAAGAAAGACCAGGACGCCGACCACAAGTTAGTTCGAGTTTAAAAGGAAATAAACGTTTCGGCTTCCATACGGAAGCCTTGGATGAGCCGAAACGTTAATTTCTTTTTAAACTCGAACTAACTTGTGGTCGGCGTCCTGGTCTTTCTTCATCACAAACAGACAATGCGCTCAATCGGAAGGGCTATCGAAATTATTTCTGTCAGTATGGTTTTAAGACTATTGATGTTCCCCCATTTCATGGTTAATACGGACGTTTTGTTTGTTCGCGCACAGTTTATGCAGTTCAAAGCCGCTCAAAATCCTTCAAATGGCGCTGCGCGGACTTGTGTGGTTGCGATTGGCGTCACGAAATCGTTGTCGACATTGGCGTAATGCAAACGACACTTCAAAAGCCCGCTTCTTTCACGAAGAAAGGCGCGTAAACTGGGCGGAAAACTGGTGAGGAGGGCTACTCGGTATAGATGTTAACGTGATAAGGTTAACATAACAATGTTTTTACCTGCCTTCGGCTCTGGACAGGCATTTGACGCAGCAGTGTTTTCACTGCTCGAATCGTTTTTCCCGGATATCGTTTACTTTTGTATCGCGACTCGTGCTTCTAGTGCGATTGCAGCCTGCTTGTGCCGACGCGTAATTTCCTCTTTTCAAACGTGAAGTCCTTGGAGGAGAGAGAGAGAGCGAGCGAGTCCCGTATTTCTTGTACTCAGCAGACGTAGACGCCGGCACAGTATACATCTCCGATGAATATTCCCCACGTTTTTCGCCTCGACCGCTTTCGAGGCCGTCGCTACGTTTCTGTTTGTTTTGTTTTTTTTTCTACGCGCGCAGAGAGAAAATAATACCGCGGGGCGTACGCCGGTGAATCACTTGGTAGAACTAAGAAAGAAAATGCAGTGTTTGTCTGGATCTATATCTGCCGCCGTGTATGTAAATACGGCGCTCGTATTTGCCTGGGAGGCAGCTAAAAAGGGAAACGAAGAGATAAGCAAAGAGTAGACAAAATTAAAACCAACTTCTGTCGTTCTGCGGAGAAACAACCCGATTTTAGTTCCCCGAACATAAATTGACGCACGCACGTGTGTCCCCATCGTTTTTTCTTTTTATTTCTTTTGTTTTTGTTTTTTTATTCCTGCACTTCGGGGAAGTGCCCTAAAGAACTGTATATTTTGATGGGCAACCGTTAACTTGACCGCTTCGGGTGATTTTTTTTTATTTGGTTGACCGGGTGCACTTTTAAAAGTTTGGATAAAGAACGCGGTAAGCGTTCGTGATTTCATGTAGGGTAATACACCGTGTTCTTTGTCTTTCTGAAATGAATCATGAAAGGAGTGGCTGCGGTAGAGTAGACGCACGTGTGCACGTGCATCGCCTGTCCCGACATTTTTCTTTGGCTACACTTTGCCGGGAAAATACGACTTGGGAATTTCGGCTGGTAATCAAAACTGTGACTGAGCAGTTAACGTCTTTGCTGATGGCGGCCGGCATTGCTTGCTTGGTATTTGCTATGCGTGCACGTGCGGCAGAGGGAAATTTGTGTCTTCGGGGACTGAATCCGGTTGACATTAGTATTTGTCGATTTTCTGCCTGCTAAAAATTTTTTTAACACGACGGTGTTTTATTCCCGCATACACGAAGATTTCGCTGACGTCATATCCGTCACGGAAGTGACGCCTGTACAACGAAGCAAGCGGCCTGTAAAGGCTGCACCCCTGCACACACGGCCTTCTTGCGGGGAAGCACCCTTTAGTACTAAAGAGTACGTTGTACTTAGGGTTTTTTGTTTTCGGGTTTTATATATTTTAACACGAAAGTGTTTTATGCCGCGGTACCCAAGGATTTCACTCACGTTATATCCGTCACGAAAATGACGCGCCAGTGCACCTTTGTCGAAGCGACCCTCCAGCAGGACGTCGCTCGCCAAGCCCACCCACACGACAGCCGCGGACCCGCAGATCGTGCTCAGCTGCAGATTTCGCTGCACATTTCACTTTCGTTTGACTGATTCCTATTTGAGAGAAACCAACCACAGTTTTTATTACCACGCTTACGCAAGGCCTTAGCGCCACCCCTACTTTGGCGTCACGAATTAATTGTACAGGCGGACATAAATGGTTTGGTGTACTAGCGCCGTAGTTGAAATCCCACTTCACCGTATGGCGTGGTTCTTATTTTGACATCATATTCAGACATAAGGTAGAAGTTAGGGTAGACACAAGTTGTTTGTAGCGGCCGTCGTATAAAATAACAAATAAATTGGCCACTTTAGCAAGCTATCGATCTGTTCCAAGCGCGCGATCACCGTCGGTGCACCGTGTGGTCGAAACAGGGGTGGCCACAGCCCGTTTTTGTTCTCGTTGAAGTTCCTTCAGCTTGGGACCCTATGATTGACTGATTGTAGGGTTTTAAAGCGCCGACGCAACGCAGGCAATGAGGCGCGCCGTGGTGGAGGGCTCCGGATTAATTTTGACCACCTGGGGATCGTTAACGTGCGCCGAAATCTCGTACACACGGGCGTTTTTGCTTTTCGCCTCCATCAAAAAAGCGGCCGCCGCGGCGAGGAATCGAACCCGCGCCCTCGTGCTCAGCAGCACAACGCCTTAGCCACTCAGCCGGCCGCCGCGGCGACCCTTGGATTGTCAACACACTGTTTCGATTGTAAACACAGCAAAGCGAGAGTGGCAATATGGCTTTTGAAGTGATCATTACGGAATCGGCGTGCGTGACGTCACACTCGTTGTCGGGCTTGTTCGGGGAAGCTCGTCCGCGACAAGGAGGGCGAGAATGAAGTGACATGCCGCTTGTCGGTCGCTTCCTGGGCTCCGCCACCGTGTCGTTTATTCACCGCATTTGATTTGCGCGACAGAATGGAGAAATACAACGAAGCGGAAGGAAGAAACACAAAGGTTATCTTGGGTCCGAATGAGTACTCCATTTTCACATGTGCGGATGTTTACGGGGGAAAAGGTTATGGTCCTTCCCGTTCGTCGCACGCGGCGGCTATTTAACGGCCCTAGGCAAAATTGTCGGTCGCGTCCGTGACCGGGAGCTTTGTTTTCGCCGCGAAGGGCTCTTTGCGCGGCAGAGCGGCCGACGTTTGCTTTGATAGCGGGCGTGCCGACGCGTGCGATGCGGAGCTTTTGGCGGGATCGTTTCAGTAGACGCACGCACGCACGCGCACGCACGCAACGCACACGTGCGTGCGTGTGTCTGTGTGTTGGAGGGAAAGATGGAATGCGTGAGCTTAATATAGCTACCCGATTAATAAACGAATGACGAATTCTGAACAAATAAATCAGTCCCTTTCCACTCTGTGGAAGTGGATGACCAGCGGAGCTCTTTCGGGGTCATTGGTTTGCGACAAACTCGCGCTCAAACCGCGCCGTCGCGCCGGGAAAGCGTTCAGCGGGATTGCAGCCACACTGACGTCTTGCGTTTTCCGCCTCACGGTACTCCGGGTCCCCGACGGGCATCGCGCTTGCGCTTGGCGTCTCTTCTGCACAATCGGCGTCTGTGGTTTTTCGCGGCGTTCGCGCCCATTTCCCGCCTACGTGCATACATACATGCATATATATATAGGAATTGAGGGGCTCGTTGAGGGCGAAGAAAGAATAGACAAAGAAAGGCCGGCAGTGTAGAACGCCAAAGGAGGCATAGGGGAATGGTTAGGCTTTTTTTTATAATTATATTTCGAATAGCCTTCACTGTGCAACGCGCAACGTGCGAAAGTCAGCTTGCAAAACCTTTCACTTATCTTCTTAAAGTCGGCTTCACTTGTTAGCGCAAAGGCATTGCTGGGAAGACTTTTTTAGGAGCAACGTACGCTATCTTACTTTAAAAAATGTAGCGTCGGGGGCGAGCAGGTGGCCGAAGGCAGAGGGTTTACTTGCCTTGCCATTCGAATAGAAATAACGCGCCGTCGCTGTGCACTGCTCTCGCGCAGCACCGAACTGTCACCTGCCGAGAGACTCTGCCTACAACGGGTTCGAGAGCGAGCCACGACTCTCACCGCGCGTGTACGTTGTCAGTCACTTCACAGAGAAGCGATACCTTCGTAGTACAGGGGTTTATTACGCGGACAACCACCATACAAACACTACACTGCACTACGCACCTAGCCCCTGGGGCATACAGCCGTCAGCGTGTGCCCAACCCGTAGTCGGGCAGCAGTCAGTGTCCGCCGGCGTTGGCCGGCCGCAACGCTCGCTGACATAGAGGAAGGGGGCTCTCTGTGGCCGCTACACATTTCAAGCCACTGGACTGGACCGGGCGGCATCGGCGCTCGTCCGCTGACCTTAGACGGCGCAAGCCGTCACAGCGCGGACGCGGGGGCAGCCCACTGTTACGAATCAGCCCGCCGCAGTGCTTTTTGCAACACTCCTCGGCTGTGTGGCGAAACCTCCACTACGTGCGCCTTTCGAGCAGGCCTCCATGTCGGTGACTCGACGGATTCAAACAAGCTGCTACATGTCTGGATCTCTGGCGCCTCGCTATCGGCGTGATTCAAACTGGCGTTGGCAGACGAGGCAGGCTTCAACTTGTCGGAAGGACGCGGAAGCCGCTGCGGAAACCTCCTCTCTCCCCTTTCTCGGACTCAGCGTGCGCCGCTACTACCGACCGCTCACGAACTCTGGAAAGAGTGTTGTGTGTGTGTCTGTGCCGTTCGTGTCGTGTGCGCAATCTAGAGGGAACGCTTGTTTGACCGTTAGCGCTTTGGGTATAAATAAGACCCCCCAAGCGGTGTAGTTCATTCCTGTTTGAGCAGTGAATCAATGCTGTCACTCTGCTCGAGTCCTGTACTGTAACCTCGCCCGTCGGGGCATTGCTCTTGTCTGGCTTCGGCCCATCTTTCGCCATGAAGTAAACGAGTTAAGTTTGCCTACGGCTTCTGGTCTACGCTTTTTTTTTAACCTTCACAGACAGCTTGGCGAGGAAAAATCGCAGTCAAGCTTAAAAAGCAGTAAGTCGTGGCTTGTCTTATTTTACGCCCGTGGCTGCCCTTTATATTCCCATTTTCCACCATAAATCTCCCAACAGCGCTGTTGTGTGCGTGCGTCCGTGTGTGTGTGAGAGAGAGAGAGAGAGAGAGAGAGAGAGAGGAGAGAGAGAGAGAGAGAGAGAGAGAGAGAGAGAGAGAGAGAGAGAGAGAATTTGCCCTTTTGGATAAGGCTTTCTCATTCCGGGGGGGGGGGGGGGCACTGGATTTCCTCATTGATGGGTCTTCCAGAGATTCGTGTCGAAAAAATTTCCGAACTTTTCTTTAATTGCTTCTTTTCTTGTTGAGTGCACTGTTTAGCGACAAAAACAGCACGGTATCAAGCCAGAGGGGGACCAACGGCCTTTATTCTCCGTGTGCCTCGGCCCACATGCAATCCCGTGGCGAATCGTCGCCATTGTTGCCTTCGCGGTTCCGCGATCGTTGCCGCCGCACGCTTTCCGTGCGCCGTATCGGCTCGTGTTGTTCGCTCCACTATGCGCCACGACAGCTCGCTATCGACGCCTGCTCGCCTCTGTTTTGTACTTGAGTGGCAAAGTTCGAGACAATGAGCTCCGTTTCCACCAAGATTCCTTTGTTCTAGCGGGGGCCCGCTGGCCCTGGAAAACACGCGAGGGCCGACTGCGTCCCTGGTGCCTTGTCGATACTCGATGTCTGAAACGCGTGAACTGAATCGTTGGCGGGAAAGGTTGGGCGACAGGGGAACAGAGAGACGTGATCGACGAGCCTTGCTCTCTCTTTTTTGGACATGAGATGTTTTTAGCGGTAACTAACTCATGGTTCAACTTAATTTGAGGACGACTCAGCGAGCAATGGAACGGAAGATGATAGGTGTAACGTTGAGAGACAAGAAGAGAGCGGAGTGGGTCAGCGAACAAACGCGTTTTAAGGACATATTAGCAGAAATTAAGAAGAAATGGGCGTGGGCAGGCCATTTAATGCGAAGGCAAGATAACCATTGGTCATTAAGAGTAACAGAGTGGATCCCTAGAGAAGGCAAGCCTGGCAGGGGGCGGCAGGAAGTTAGGTGGGCAGATGAGATCAAGAAGTGTGCGCGGATAAATTGGTCGCAGTTAGCACGGGACCGGGATAATTGGAGATTAATGGGAGAGGCCTTTGCCCTGCAGTGGGCGTCGACGGGCTCCTGCTGATGTACTTATACTAATTTTTTTTTTTTCTGTGCGCGTGGGTGCACATTTAGCATGCTTTGAAAGATTGAGAACTTACAGGTACCGATACAACCGGCTCTGAGAGGGGAATCGCAACCGTTCGAACTCAGAACTTTTACTGATAAGAACGGATTCTGGGGTTTTACGCGCGAACCGCGTGCCATTGTAGTGTCCCGGGGGGCGGAGGATGCAATGTGTCGTGGATACTGCCGTAAGTGGAAACAGAAGCGGCAGAAATGCAGGCCGCTGCTAGATATACCTGGAGGGTCATGTTTGGCCACTCAATCTCAAATTACTCACAGTTTACTCACTCCGAAACAGGCCTAGTACGAGTTGTTCCTGTAGTGGACCCCGCAGTTGACCCACATCTATCGAGATCTCCTGCCAGCCAGGCAGGAGATACCAAGGGCTACTCAGTTCTCTGCAAATTCAACGGCCAGAACGCTTAGTAACTCCTTACTTTCATGTATGTATGTATTTATTGCCCTTTAGAAAGCGAGAAAGGTCCACCAGCAGGCGTAAATTGTCTCGCCTAGGGGCGGACACCGGAACGCCTGCTGGTGTAGGGGAGGTGGGATAGCGATAGAGGGTTTACACAAATCATATATAACATATAGGCAAGATTAACAAGGAACATATATACAACGTATAGGTAAAAAAAAAAAAAACGAGGAGTTAAACAGTTGAGCGAAGTACAAATACATATAAACGTGAGTTAAACATTGCTTTCATCTCCATACCCATCTCCATACCCCTTTTGTGGCCGGTGGCCCTGTTTTCCCAATAAAAAGTTGTAACACTACCACCCATGCAGAGCAGTAACAATAATGGGGGATTGGCCTTGTAGGTGAACTGTAGGACGTGTGTGGAGAGGGCACAAGTGCTCTACTTCATGTGGTGCAAAAAAAAAAAAAAAAGAAGAAGAAAGGGTGAGCTGCTCGTTTCCAGCACATGGCACATATTCACCTGCTGGATTGCCCAAGAATGGATACAGGCCTCGCGCACCGCGCTACGAATTCCGGCTCCTTTGCTTGCTTGCTTGCTTGCTTGCTTGCTTGCTGCTCAGCCAAATTACTTGCTTGGGGAAGTGTTCCTTCGGGGAAAGGCCAACCGTCACATCTTTGCGTACTGCGTACCATGTACAGCCATGAATAAATGAAATTCGGTCACGCAAGTATGAACCATAACACACAAACAGCGCGATTTCTTTCCGCGCAGGTCAAATTGAAACGTGGCTTAAGCCTTAGTGAAATTACTGTAACAAAGTTTGGAAATGTGGCTTTCCAAATATACTTTGTTGCCGTGTCATTTTTCCATGACTGCACACGCGTGCTATAATAGGCCGAACGTTTGGCGTCAACCCGAGTGGTGCTTCGTTCCACGGCTTGGTATCCCATTCGTCGTTTTTGTTTTTCCGTTGGCACTTGGTAGCAGTTAAGCCGCCTCCACAAGTGCCAACTTGACCCTTTTCGTTTTGGGCATGCTACTTGTTTAGTAGCACGTAAAGCCCCTTCATCGGCTCCCTTCGTCGCTTCACTATAGCACGTTATTCTCAAAGCCAGTCGCTTTTACTTTGCAGCCAAAGAGAAATGTAACCGCGCACTGCCGCGGCGGCTGTGTGGCCCAAAGATGTGGAGCATCTCTGCGAGCACTTGTCTGCTATCCCCGACTGGAGCTTGCAACCTTGGAAGTGGGAGACCAGAAACTACGCGGCGCGAATCTTGTCCTCGGCATGCGGGGGCGCATGAAGTAAAGCCGTGGCGGGAAAAAAAAAAAATGAAGGTGAGGAACGGAGCTATAGTAGAGACGCGAACGGCGTGCACGGTCCTGGAGATCTCGGAGCGCAGCGGGGCCCTCTTTGGCCGCGGTGATTGGAATCGCGTAACGGCTTCGGCGGCCGCTTGTCTGGTCTCCACAGGGTCCTCCGGCCGCGCAGGGACGGCGGTGAACGCATCCTGCGTGCTCCCGCGGGGCTGCCGAGATGAGATCGCGTGCGTAGCGCGCGTTGGTTTCGCGGGATCGCGGCTGTGGTGGGATCAGCGGCGAACGCTGGACGGGAGGCAGTCGTTAGCCTTGATCTGGGCTAAAACCGCCTCCTGTGGGTCATATTTTTTTATCTCCGGCTTTCTTTCTTCTTCTCCTTCAGTCGGAACGAGAGCAAAACGAGGATCGAGGTTGCTCTTGATGTTTGTTCCACCTTCGCCGCTATCTCTTCGCGCGGTGCTTTTGCATAACGCGTAACCCGATCGCTGCGCGCGTGCAGCGAAAGGACTGATTCGATGGCGTCGCATCCTCATCGGAGAAGGAAGATCTGTGCTTGCTGTCTGGCGGGCACTGCATGCGTGCTTTTGTTTCTGCGTCGCTGTGTCGTGAAGCGGCGGAGGAATGGCGTTTGCGTAATAGGAACATAACGGAATGCCGATCTGGGAGCGGAGATAATGGATTGAGAGCGACAACCGACAATCGCACAGATATGGTAAGCGTTCAGTCCTTTCAGCGCTGTTTCAAGTTCAAGAGCGCAGTTACTGGGGTCTTCGTGCAAGGCGCGACGCTACACCTGCGTCATTGGGAACGCTCGCTTGGATTGCTTGTAGTGCTCTAGTTTATTTTCTTCGTGGACCTCTCGCTACTTCTTAGCTAGTTTTCCATGGTTTTGACAATTCAGTCGTTCTCTTGTTCTGTCCCGCTAGCCTCTTTGAATTGGTAGTCTCCTTTCTGCCGGACGCCTTTCCGTAAAGTTCATCGAATTCAACCGAACGCCTTTGCGGTATAGCTTCGAGTCGAGCCTCGTTCGCCGACGCTGCATGCCTGCAGTGGCCGGGGCGCGTACTGGACCCGAAGGCGCTGAGGTCGCTGCTCGAGTAGCCAGTGCTGACCACTTCGAAACATTACACATCCTGTCTTCGGTCGCCATTTTTGATTAAAATAAGTTCATGCTTGGCTTGCTGGCGCATGATTCCATACAAGTGTTAGATGAAATACGAGACGGGATGATGGTTTCGCGGAATGAAAGCCAATGTCATTTCAAAACTCGTAAAACATAGGCGTTTGCCCTGCCATGGCCATTGCCCCCATTGACATAAAGAAAGCACATATGTCTTCGTTATATTGACGTCCCTTTTTATAGCATGAACGCTATCGTTCTAATTGCTAAAATTATTGCCGCGCATCCAGCTTGATGCCGGATGCGTGTCGCGCGGATAGTGGTCGTGAAAGCGTGATGGCACTACTGGCGGTAGGCGTTGCATTTACTGCAGGATGCCCTGGCTTACTGGTGTCCGTAAGTAGTACACACGGCCCCATTTTAGCGAGCCATCAACAGCGCTTCAACGTTAGCTTTACAGGAAGAAGTGCGAATCTTCTCGTATGATCACTTGCGGTTGTGGGCAACAAATGGCCGTGGGGAGGCCCTGGAAATGGGGCCGCGATGCGGCGTCGATTACGGACCAACGGGGGCGCGACACGCATGCTACATCGAGGAGGATCCGCGTTTGGCGCACTTGCTTTCGAGGCAGCGAGCCTGGGAGATTTCGCGCTCGTTTTTTAACGGGAAAGCTAAGCCGAGCCTTACAGGCGCCACCGGACGAGAACCCTCTCGGCGGCGATATACAGTTGAACCTAGATTTAACGAAGTCACCGGGACCCGCGAAATATTTCGTTAAATCAGGAACTTCGTAAAATGGAGGGAACGACAAATTTATTGCCTAGTGAAAAAGCGTGATTTTCGCCTTTGTGAGCAGTGGGAGCACACACTTCTCGTAGCTGGCCAGTGAAGTCAAAGCTTCCACTCCTCGGCACCTTCGTGTGCCAAGGGTGCGTGGTAGAACTGACCCAAAGCCCGGAAAGAAAGGCGGAGTCTGTCGTTCCGGGCAGTTTTGGTTAGTAGTTTCGTAAGAACCAAAACGAGAATGCCTCCGCGGCGTCGACTGTACCGCTCCTACGCTGGCAGCACACTGCCAAACATTCTAGACGCCATAAATTTGGAAAAACCTCTTTTTCTATGCAACTTTTCCCCCTAAATGCTTCGTTAAATTGGGTTTGGCGGCGAAGTTTGTTTCGTTATTTCTAGTTCTTCAAAGCA
Organism: Haemaphysalis longicornis; assembly: GCA_013339765.2. Taxonomy (NCBI): domain Eukaryota; kingdom Metazoa; phylum Arthropoda; class Arachnida; order Ixodida; family Ixodidae; genus Haemaphysalis; species Haemaphysalis longicornis. The sequence continues at coordinate 68,437 of JABSTR010002821.1, read as the reverse complement.
CTAAGCCTATGGGCAAAGCGGGAGGAATCGGAATTTGTTAGTTAAATCGAGAAATCCGTAAAATCAGGCTTCGTAAAATCGAGTTTCAACTGTACTGTGTAGTCCACGGTTGCAGGTCACTTCTTTTAGGGTCAAATTTCTGATGCTGGAAACAGCAGGTCGTGGCGGGATTTTCGAATTCGTCTGCGTGCGCGTCTGCATGTGGAACTTCTGCTCAACGCTTTACAAGTTCTGCTTTTTCCCAAGGATCCGTCGTCATCCCTGGTGCACGAAAAATAATCACAGTTAGCTACGACGTACGACGCGTGACCTCTCAGAGGGCAATCTGCCAAGAATCTAGTCAGTGGGTCTCTTCGATTATCAGTCTTGCACCGCAGACAGTTCAGTTTGCGGGTAGTGCGAGGACTGCCGTCGCGATGGAAATATATGGGAGAAACGAATGCCGGATTGCTTCTCGGAGATTTCGCGGTGAGTGCGGGACTGACAATAGAAGAGCCCGAATGCTACCATGCATACACCAGAAGTGACCGCGCCCACAGCAGCGGCATTGGCTACGCGACGGCGTTACAATTTCCTCGTGGTGATCGTCACTGTCTATACGTATCGGTCAACACTGCGCTTGTTTAATGTGTCGATGTGTCGTGTGAAATTTTGAAATCCCTTACGAAATTATTCCTCTGACATTGACAGAATTTCTCTGTGGTCGTCCCTCTTTTTTTCTTTTTTTAGCCTGCTCGATTTAACATTTTCCTAATGTCTTTCTCCTTCTGCTGACCCTCGTTCGGCTATTCTGATGAAGTTATGTCCATCGAATATGCCGATCCTTCTCGTTACGAATGCGTGTCTCTCTTCTTCCTTTCTGTTTTACTTTCCTTGTTCCCTTTCTTTCTTTCTTTCTTTCTTTCTTCTTTTTTTTTTCTTCTTTACTGCGACCTTCTCTCGTTGCGGCCGTGCATCCGCCGTACGAATTTCCGCGCGCAATTTCCCACCGAAGTTTCCGCAGCCAGATTTCTCGCGATGACGCAAAGGCCAGCAAACGTTTTCTTCCTCGTGGCTGGCGTTGCGCCGATAACGCGGCCGCGTACGTACATCGAACGCCAATCTGGAATCCACAGCTTCGCCCTCTCGCCCGGATTAGTACAGGCGCTGCAACTTATGTGTGTCAGCACCCTGCAATGGCGCGGCGGGCAGTGAGTGACGTCCGCTGAGCGACGCCGATTCCATTGCTTGTGTATCCCCCCGCAGGAAGCGGTGGCTTGTGAGGCCGCATGAACGTTGCTTTCGATTGCGACGGCCGCGAGGTTCCTCGTTGCTCTCGCGTTGCCGTTCTTTGCGTTCGCTTCTTGAGCGGAATTTTTAGTTTTGCCCGTTTTAAAGTATCCGCTACGAGCGGGCCCTGATCGGCGGAAGGCAGACGACGCGGGTGTGACGCTAAAAAAGCAAGGTGAGAGGCCCCCGCATAGGGAACTTCGTCACGACTTGAAGCGGACGTTCTTGCAGCGGGAAAAGCCCTGAATTCTGCCCTAGGGTGAAATACCCCCCCCCCCCCCATCAAAAAAAAAAAAAAGAAATAAATAAAACCACAAATAAGACCACAAACCACAAAGTCGTCGACCGTTCCGCATAATACCGTGTAATGTTGATGAAGCAATATTTTTGATGATGACACAAGGTCTTTATGATAGGTTTATGGGGTTTAGAGCGCCGAAGCTAACGTGGGTTGCGAGCTGCGCCTAGTGGGAACTCCGGATTAATTTTGACCACCTGGGGATGTTTAATGTGCGCCGAAGTTTCAGTGCGCCGAAGGTTCAACACACGGTCGTTCTTGCTCTTCACCGGCATCTGAAAAGCGTCCACAGCGGCCGGTATCGAACCCGCGACCAAAGAACCCGCGACCACCCTCAAAGCACCCTCCGTGAGACTAAATAAGCCCTGTGCTTGTCCGATGCTTTTTGCTGTTGTTGTTCGAAACATTTCCGTAAACGTACAAGCTGATAGTTCTCGATGTGTTCATTCACCGTTTGGGAGAACGCAGAAAAAAACACGGAACGAATGTCCTCGAGTTTTCGTGTCTCCTCCTCACACTCGGAATTATCTGTCGAAGTGGCAGTTCGCTCTTCATGGTATTATATTTATTCAGCTATTCTTGGAACGGGGAGGTGGCATCTATAAAGCTACTGATTTGCGTATGCAAGAACATTATCTACAACTTGTACATCAATCAGTCGTGACGAAAGGCCTCATAAGGGCCGAAGCCTGTCTGCTCCACCGAGTAAGAACAGACTCAGCCCGTACACCAGCTTGGCTACATAAAATCAGCATTGTTTCATCCCCTTTGTGCCCCTCGTGCAGTGTGACTGGTGACATTGATCACTTCATTATGAACTGCTCCAAAACCAACCCTGAGCGGGCGAACTTTTTTCGTGATCTCCAGAAGTGAGGAGTGCCCCATGCTACATCTGAGGACATTATTTTTCCTAGGGACCACTGGATTGTGCGACAAGAGGTGTCTCATCTCCTACTCGGATTCTTGCAGTCCACAGGACTAAGTGAGCTGTGGTGACATTGTGTGTCTGTTATTTTAGGACTAAGTGAGGTGTGATGACTTTGAGAGTTTTGATATGGTATTTGGGACGATTGGGCGGAGCAATTGCCGGCAGCTATGCAAGGCTAAGTCCGCCTTATTCAACAATACTTACTACTACTACTATCTACAACTTCTTCGCTGTAGCTTCGTCCCTTAAAACAAGAACCGAAGGTCCCGACTCGAGTGGATTATTAATTAGCTACAATTACAGCAGTACTTACAGTTGCCGCCGCCGTTAATAAGCCCCGTTATCGTGTCTTCGTCAATTCCGTGTCCAGAGTGATCGCACTATAAGCGGGCAGCGCGCCCAATGATTAGCGCCGTGTTTGTTGGCAGACGTACTGGCCGTTTTCGTTGTTCGCTGTGCAAGATAACACCAGCCGACAGACAGGGCGAGTGAGGGGATGTGCAAAACGTGGCGCCTAGCGGAACGTTTGTCATTCTGTACACTGGCCCGTTATTAATCGAGAAGGTGTTGAGGGCAGGCCGCAAATTCGATCGCGGGCTGTAGGCGGACCCAAAATTTGTTAACTTGGGCCCGGGAATTCGTAACGAGCTCGCAATTTTGCGACGAAGAGAGGCGTGAATGGAGCTTTGACGCTATTCCAGTCGCTTTTGTCTTACCGCAGTTTATTTTTCAGTACTGAATTGACCGATGTCCAGTGGCGTCGAGAATTAATCAGCAGCCCCGTAACGCCATTGATTAATTTATTATGGGGGCCTTACGCGCCGAAGCGGATTTGATTTGATTGATTGTAGGCGCAACGCAGGCGATGAGGCGCGCCGTAGTGCAGGGCTCCGGATTCATTTCGACCACCTGGGGATCTTTAACGTGTTACCTCGAACACACGGGAGTTTTTGCTTTTTCGCCTCCACCAGAAAGGCGGCCGCCGCTGCCGCTATCGAACCAGCGTCCTTGGGTTTTGCAGCGCAACGCCTTAGTCACTAAGCCACAGCGGCAGGTCATACATAACACCCTGTAGAACCGCGCTGGCTAGCTTCTGCGAAGGATGGGCCACATGCGCTAAGCATCAAAAAGGACAACAGCAGACGTGCCTCTGATCCGGTCACGTGTTTCCCACAATAACCTTAACCGCGTGACAGCGCTATTGACGCATATGGTGGCTTGCGTAATTGGGGTGTCGTCGCCCCCTGACGATGGCGTTCGCGTTGCGCCGCCCCAGCCGCTGCCTTTCACAACACACCGCCGGCACTGTGCCGAGAAGAGAGCCCGCTACAACGCGAGCAACAACGGTGCGCGCGTGTTACTCAACTTTCCTGCGAGCCGAACGACCACCGGCGTGCGTAGTAAGCGCATGCCGCGGTATTTCCGGCCTCTCGGCGAAGAAGCGCGCGTATTTATAGCCCGAACCTCGCAGGAGCAACCACCACGACGTACTCGTGGGCCTCTTCGGCGTCCCGGCAACAGCTGACGGATGAAAAGGCCTTTGTCCTGGCCACGAACTCCACTGACGGCTCTCCTTTTGGCCAACCGTTGTTACTTGTGGGGCGGTGACCACCCCGAGGGGTTCTCCCAACTGGTTATCGGAATGGTTTCCGGGTCACTGGTTCAAATGCGTGTCGTGACAACCAATTAAAAGGTCGCTTGTGAGGTGCTTTTTTAAGGTTAGTTGGCTGCATAATGATTACGCGAAGCCTCGCGGATGTCGTGTAAGCGCCCGTGCGTGGTCGTCGCAGTGTACGGCTTGTCGTTTTGTTGGCTGTACATGCAAGCCAGCGACTACCGACACTGACGTGTCGATAGGAAAGAACAGTTGGCGCAATTCGTAGATAACGCGAGCCTTTCAATGCTGCAGCGCCACGAGACCGCGTCAAATGAAAAAAGTTCGGCCATTGGCTGGGCTCGCCATGAGACCTGTACTTTAGAGAATGACAACTTTCAAATCAGAGCCAGTTCACCCTGATACCCACATTTTCGCCCGTCGCGAATAACTTCGACAGGCAGGCACTTCACGTGGCAGCATCCCCGGAATCAGAGCTCTCCTTGGCTGGCGTGACTCGTTTTACTCACGGGCCGTCACGTTCATCTGACTCGCGGTTTGGCGACGGCGACGACGCATCCCAAGGGATCGCGCGGAGCTGCGTGACCGACAATGCCAGTGCATGCACGGGTGTGTTATGAAGCCTTCGTACGTAGGTGGCGCGATGATTCCACCATGATGGAAGACGCACAACATTGCGGATGATCCATTGAACTCGAGGTGGCCCTGTGAATTACGAAGAATTAGGCATGGACCGTGCAAGACCGCAAGCGACGAATGATCGCCTTGAGAGAGGCGGTTTTGCACCGGATAATTGGCCGGAAGGAACACGGGCCGGACATTTTCGCCTGCAGCCAATGGGAAGTTCACGAAAGGGAAAGTGCTGTTCTTTGATTGGGCTGCAGGCAATCCTTTGTGTTTACAAAGCCTATATAACCTCTTGTAAATACACTGTAAATAGAGCAGGAGACGCATTAAACACTCTCTTCTCTCAGATGTCGTGGTTGTCTGATCCTCAAGTTCGTCTTCATCCCCCATGTCAGCGGCATCCATCTGCCGCTCAACCAGCAAGGCGAACGTAAAGAAGAGAAGGGGAGAACTTGACTTGGAACCCGGGTTCGAACCCTACCGCGGCGGCCATTTTTCAAATGAAGGTGAAAAGCGCCCGTTCATCGAGATTTCGGCGCACGTTAAAGATCCCCAGGTGGTCGAAATGAATCTGGAACCCTCCATAGGTTAAACCTCCATAGCCTGGAGGTGTGTGTAGCTTCGGTGCGTCAAACACCAGACGTCTGAATCTTTGTGCGGTATAAATTTACTAGCAGCAAGTTTCCGCGTTTACAACGTCTTGTAAATCTCCGGCAGAAAAACCTCGGCTTGTTTGCGCCGCCGGGTGTCTGAGCCGCAGGCCCCTGGTAACAACCTTGACGCGCACTCGATCGGGCTCCGGTTGATGCCCTGGAAATCGCTGACAGGCGACAGCCGTCTGGGCGACACCTCGGCGGGAACTACCTCGCTGTCTCGCGCTGAGGCAAGAGAACTCCCGCTGCGCTCGCCGCCGTCACCTCCGTAGGTGCGCTCCCGAGTTCGCCGGGAATGCCTCGGCGTGTCGTTAAACCGTTTTGTTGGTGTACGGATGAGGTCGTTTGCATCTGCGCTGTGCTCGCACTTTCTTCGCGTGCGCATTCTTTACGGTGCCCTTAAGGTCGCGAGAGCCTTCAACTGCTGCTCCTGCTCCGTTTGTGGGTAGCGCGTGCCCCAGAATTGTGCAAACACGCCGCCTGTGGGAAGGTTCTGTAACCTGAAAATCCGTACGCCAACAAGCTTCCCTTCTGTACTTTCTGCGGCGTGAATCCTTCTCCAGCCTTGTGCGTGCTAGTACATTTAAAGCCACTTTGCCCGTTCTTCTTCTCACCATGCCCCTCTTTCCTGTAATAAAGCTCTCTCTCTCTCTCTCTCTCTCTCTCTCTCTATATATATATATATATATATATATATATATATCTATATATATATATATATATATATATATATATATATATATATATATATATATATCGATACAAGCGTTGCCAAGGAGGAACAACTCAAACAATATTTTTTCTCCCGCGCTTTGATGTTCTTTTGACATCTAACACCATCTCTTGAGAGACGACGGTACCCCGACCTTCAAATATTGAACACACAGGGCAGCACACACTTTTGTGCGGTAAAAAAAAGCACTTGTTGATGCGTGTAGTCTCGCATCGAGCCCGGCGGCTCGAGGGCTCGTTACGAGTAAGCGAAATTGTGCGATTTCGTTGTTATTACGAATGATAACTATACAAACTTAACGTTTATGGCATCGACTTGAATCATAAAACGAGCATCTAGGTGCTGATCAAGGTTTCATTTTTGTTCAACTGATATGTGGAGCAGCAAGTGCCCGGTGTTGCTCAGAAGAAACACCTCGTTGTGTCTGTCCTAATAAACCCAATTTGTTTCTGACTTCATATTAGTGATGTCGAGAATCAATTTTAGACCACAAAAATGTTTTCGCGATTATAAGCAAAAAATTCAAATTTTGGGCATCAAGGCGTTAGATTGCGAAGTGATAGTAATCTCGTAAGGGGATCCCGCAAAGGGGATCTTGTTAAGGTTCCTCCAATCACCACCACCACCACCTCCATAATCATGAATGCATCGGCGTAGCCGGAGTCCATTCGGCAGCTTTGACGGATCGCATTGCTAAAGACCTGCGTGCATGGGGCGTCTTCTCGGGTCTCTTTCAACAGGAAACTAATTCACGTTAACCTCACGCTTGCGAGGTAAATAGTCTGCGCTTGCACCGCGGCGTGTTTGGCTTGGTCAAAGAAATTAGGCTCCGCGTTTCCATCCTGCTTTCTTTGTTTGTTTTTTTTAGATGCGACTGTATCTCATTCACTCGCCTTGTCCCTCCATACGGCGTTGTTGTTGTCCGTCCACACCCCTCCCCCATTCTCCTCGCCGCGCGAGTTGCGCTCTCCGCCGCTCACCCCCTCTCCTCTCCGATAGCGAACACTCTCTCGCGAGGGGCATTGGATTGAATTCGATTGGATTGGCTTGGATTGGATTTGGATTGGATTAAATTGGATTGTGTTGCGTCATAGCCGCGCCACGTTGCGTCATAGCCGTGGCAGGGGGTTCACGGCACGTTTCACGCGATGGGAGAATCAACCTAACGGAAACAACAACGGAACCCCCTATGCGTCGCATCCACACAGGGGTTCCCGCGGAGGTGGGAGAAATTTTTTGCTTTTTATCTCCCTTTCCGTTTGAGGTCACTCTGAGCAATACATTCGTCTCCAATGGGCGTGTCATTGGAGCTATAGGTCCGCACCGGTTGCCTTTGCGTTGCACGAGTACAACCGTGACTCCTTGGCAAAGCACTTCCGGAGATCCTTGTTCCCTTGTTCTTGCTACGTCTGGTTTATATGCGCGTGTCTTGCTTCGCCATTGCAACACCATAAGCATTGCATCCGCGTGGCACTCAGAGGCATGCACTAATGGATCTCGGGTGCTCAGCTCCGTCTAGACGAGCTGCAAAGGTCCCTGTTAACTTGTTTACAGAGCAACGGCCGCTTTCTGTCAGGTGCTAGCGCTCGAACCGAGCGCTAACGTTGTTCTTAAACCTACTGCTCGAGAAAACTGTAAACACGGAAATAATTACGGTAGCTTCGAGTGCAATGAATACATGAACGCGTACATTGGCACCAGTCTCCCTTCTATTCGTCGCCTATTCTGTCGTTGCACCGTTAATTTCATGCTCAAAGGTGCGTGAAACCGCAGTAGTTGGCAGGTGATTATTTATTTTGACAATGGCGGAATTCGCTGTAGCGGTCACGATCATCCGACGACATTTTCGACGGCATATGAGCCGCATACGTTTTGACTGCGTGCCCAAATGTTCCGATTATGTGTTATTTTGCGACGGTTGGAATCCCTTTGTTGCGGTACTATTTATGCTGTTTTACTTTAGTCGTACGTGTTACGTTATTGTTACGATGGCATGTGGCATCTTTGTTTCGTGAGAACGCTGCATCTTTTCTGTCTGTCGCGAGCACGTCTTCTCCCACCGAACACATGCGCGCGCATCTTCTGCTATTTTATAGCTGATCGTATCGCTCACTCCTCGTTGCCATAGCGACGGCGCTTGCAGTTACGAATAAAGCAGGAGCGTATGCCGCCTACAGTGGAGCTGTAATAAACTGACATCACCGTCGAACGTGAACTACCCGAGACACGACAGTTAGTTTCATTTCGTTTCATTCCTTGCTCCCTGGTACGTTGTTCACGTTCCGCAGAACCATGTTCTGTGGAATGTTCAATTTGTTGTTCATGTTCATGTTCCATGGAACCTCATAACGGGATTTATGTGCTATTTTTTAATGAAGGAGAGTGAGGACTGACGTATTTTGTGTGTTGTATAGTTTTAATGCGAGCGATAACAACGATAGCATGGTGAAGACACCCGTATTCGATTCGCTATGTGCGGATTCGCTCGGGGAACCTGTCTTTACCTTTAGGTGTAAAAACGAGACGTATCATAGTTAGGCCATTTGACATCAAGGGTAGGGCCAGTGAACGTTTAATTGAGATCTCTGGATGTCGCGGGTTTTATTCCCGGCCGCGGCGGCCGCTTTTCTGATGGAGGCGAAAAGCAAAAACGCCCGTGTGCACGAGATTTCGGCGCACGTTAAAGATCCCCAGGTGGTCAAAATTATTCCGGAGCCCTCCACTTCGGCGCGCCTCATCGCCTGCGTTGCGTTGGCGCGTAAAACCCTACAATCAATCAATCAAATCAATCTGTGGATGTTTAACATTCCTTGGATTTGTCTTTTAAAAGAAACTGGGTGGAGATGGTCACACGCGCGGGATATGTAAAGAGAAGAAAAACAAAGTACAGAAATTAATCTACTGATACATGCTTAGGCATTAAGAATAATAAGAATACTGTTTATTGTGTGTTCATGAACGGCATAATGTCTATTGTGTGAATTCATTCTTACGCCACTTATGTTTCAATAGCCTTCGAAGTTTTATTGGTGGTATTGAAGGAACACGCAACGCAGACAGCGTCCTTTCTTCCTTTTTTTTTTTGTATTGCTATTATGGAGTTGCGTGCGTCAGTGCGCTGAATAGACATTTGTATACAGTGTCGGGAGGTCAGTTCGTTTTCTTTATTGTTTTTTTTTGCTTGTTGGTTTGTATGTTTGTTTGTTTGTTGTTTTCGAACTAATCGCGTAATGGCGCTGAATTAGATGTACATATTTGGAATTTCGTTAGTTCATGTGCAGTTTCATTTATTCTTTTAGCTTTCTTGTTTTCTGTTGTTTTTTAGTTGGCCGCGTGAGGGCGCCTGATTAGGCAAACCCTTGCCATTTCGTTACTTAATTATTTTTAAGTTTTCCTTATTTCACTTTATGTATATCTTTAGTTGCATGCCACGCATGCCTGCTAACTATGGCAGCCGTTGCATACGTCGCAGGAATGAGCAGCCGAATTGGGCTATTTTTTTGTTTCCTTTTGTTATGTTTTTGTTTTTTCTTAAGTGACCTACATATCACTGCTAGAACCAATAAACGTTTTAAAGCCCCCAATAACGCATCCTTGTGCAGGTACAAGTCATTACACTGTTCGCGTTCTGCTTCTCGGCAAAGAATGCTTACGCATTAGAAGGTCGTCCGGAAAGTTTGCGTGTGTATGCACGTATATTTGTCACTGGTGGTGAGGCGTGCACGTAACTCGGGGAAAGTAGTTGTGCTCCTAGAGCAATGCACGGGAAGACATAAAAAGAACGACAGGAAATTCACGCCCGCAACTCTTTCCGAGTTCAGTTCTTAAAGATGAGGACTTGCAACGCCCTTTGAGCGTTGTTAGTGCATTGACCTCCTTCTCCGCATTTAGCATCTGTTGACCTATGGGCCTCGTGCACTGCAGTTTCAAATAAACATGTGGCGCCACCTGGGAGCGGAGGCGGAATTTTTTCTTAAGAACAAAATAAACATATACAGCAGTTGGCTACGCGGCTTAATTTAAACAACAACCGTAAAATAAGTATACAACAATTACCACGTTTTTTTTAAAATTCACAATTGCTATAATAATAGAAATATTACGCTGACGAGTTGCGCGGGAATACACGCCGAAATAATTTAGAAAGCGCCCCTTCTCCAATACAAGCAGACGACAGTACACGGATCAGCTGCCTGCGACGCCGACGTTCCCAAAGCACATAGTACCCGAAAAGAAATAAAAAGAAGAGATCCATAAATGCATTTGCGTATGTGCAGGCTACTTGGCGTAAGACCGCTGCAAAAAAAAAAAAACAAAATGCCGTGTATCCAGTGCATATTTTTGTAGCGCCTCAAATAGCCTTAGGTGTGCACGCATCTGTGCACGCATCAGAAAATACATGGAACAACCCACGGATATGCATGCTTGAATTGTAGGTAGTCATACCAGCAAAATATGAAGCTTTAAAATGAAAACAGAAACGTAAATATTCACGCTACAGTGCGACACAACCGTAAACAGATGGACACACACCAGCCACAATTCGGAGACTCGCATCTACACTTTTATTGAAAGGACTCTAAAAAATCTCAAACATGTACAACTTGTAGTTTGCGTTTGAAAAACGAGTTCAAGTGGGGCTTGTTGCGCAAAATATTTTTGCTGACAAAGATAACTTGCAGCGTAGTCACACAAACATCACGTACAACTCTGTCAGCTTTGAAACAATCTCCATTATTCAAAATGGTCTTATTTTATCAAGGTCACTCCGAATGCGAGAGGAATCATTCGTGCACAATTAAAGCTCCTGTTGTGCGATCTACCATATCAGTGCCCGTGTCTATGTCGAGCGATAAACAAGGTAAATAAACGTTCAGAGGCTTTCATGAAAGCCTCGTCTCGCGCATCTATGTCCAAAATTATTCGCATATTAAGTACGCATATATAAACCTCTGAAAGCACTTCAAAAAGCGTTGCGATATTTTTATGAGCCCATCCAACGAACTCATCGTAGTTTCAACAGTTTGAGGTAGAGTTTACTCAAGCAGTTGGCATTTTCAAATACCCTGCCTCTACAAACCTGAATCTTCGGGCTCTTGAAGCCGCTTATCCTTGGTGTCGCAATGTATACACACAGACCTTTCGCCGCGATTTCACGCACACAACACATCAAATCACTTCCTGACATGTACAAGGCATAGGGGAGTGTACACACGGGAGAAATTCGCTTCTGCAAGCACCATGAAGTCGCGTAGTCGGTCTTCTCCTCACAATAAGCTTTCCGCCAACTGCTTGGTTATGCCAGCAGTTCTAACCCAGCCGTTCTGATCTATGGCTAAATAAATCAAATCCACCAAAGCGACCACAGCAACGAAGGCGTTGCTGGCGTCGTTGGGACGTGGGGACGTTATGCCGTTATTTCATGCTCTTCGGGGGCCGGGGGCCCCACAAAAAATTTTCCACTGGTGGCCAGCGATCACACCCTCCCTCACACATACATTATCGCTTCCGGGAGGCGATGCACACACAGACGCACACTCCTGCGCTCCTCTCGTTCTCTTGTTAACATCGCGGGCTTCCGTCTTTTTATTTTTATCTTTTATTTGGGCGGCGCTGCTCGGTGTTCAGTGGAAGCCGTTGCGAAATGACAGCGTGACCACGCGCTGCGCGGAGACAAAACCGCGCTTGTTGAAAACTGTTTTTATGTGATGCATCGATTTCCTGTCGCATTTGTGAACCATATACCATATTCTATTTAATAAACTACCGTTTGGCTGTTCGTATCGCATGGCAACAGAATAGCGGTCATTCCTTCTTTCTCTTCTAATAATCGTACTGCGCGGAATACTATCCTCCGGACGTCGTTTGCTCACGGACTACAGAAATTATGCCTCCGTTGCCCGCAAGATGGCGCTGAACACAGCGCATCAGTGGCGCCACCATACAAGCGCACGAGGCCCATACGAACTCCCGATAGCACTCTTCAGAAAAATGATGTCTTTCGAATGTTATTCAATGCTGCCTTGGAGTGATCAGGAGTATTTTTGGTTGGGCGGAAAAGAACATGGGGATTTTTTTTTTTTTTTTTCAGTTTTCTGTTTGCCTTTGTTAAAAATGCTCCGGCATTTGGGCCGGAAACCTCGTCTGTGCACCGCAAATAATTTGTAGGAGCAGCCTTAAACCTATAAACTAGAGCGTCGGTTCAATGGCAGTTCAAACAGGCCTAAAAGAGGATGACGACGCCTACAGCTCGCGCCCCGTCGGATTCTTTTTCTTGCCTCTCGTCACTTCGCGCTGTTTGAAATCCTAAGGACCCTTTCGAACAATCTGACACCTGCCAATGGGTCGTACGGGGCCGCTGACACCGCCGAATAATTGGTCAAGGACGACTTCTACCGCCACCTCCGCGAGTACGCGTCTACTGGGCTTACATTGCTTGACATTTACAACGCACTTGCTCGCGCTTGGAAACGATCATGACCTCATCGCAGAATAGCCTGCTTAACAATAAGATAAGAGTAAACGACTCGAACTGGCAAATGTCGTTCACATTTGACCGAACAGTGCACGGTCAAAGTGCGTCGAACGACGCTGCCGCCAATTGCAGTCTGTGCAAGCTACGCTGTGGTTTTTCCATGGTCATGGGTTTCAGTGAGTGGCGGAAAATTAGAGACCCCGCTGCTTTTTTTTTGTGTGTTTTTTTTTTGTCTTCGACGTCTTCGAAGAATTCGACGAGTACAAAAGGGCGCCGGGGGCTTTGTTCTGCAGTGCACGCAATAGTGGCAAAACAATGGTTAAACATGGTGGTAGTTCACGCCCTCCTGCGGGCTACAATAGACAGATGAAGAAGGGGAGAGAAATGCGTGCATCGGTGAAGTCAGTAATCTCATTTTTTCTAGCACGTTTAGTCGCATGATACTGTGAACTCGCAGAGGTCATTTGCGAGCGTTACAATGTTCACTCGCAGGGTTCTGGATAAAAGAGAAAAAGGGCGTGGAAATAGGCAAAAACCATTTCTTTCCGAATGAAATAGCTGCGCGCTGTAAAGCGAACGCTGCTATTATAGCCTGAACGGATAAACCACTTGTCTTACCTGTTCAAATGTGATAAGCAAATGTAAAGGCCGTACTGAAGCCTTCTTTCCGGCCTAGCTTCTAGATTTTGGCGTAGAACTGGGATTGAAATGACGTGTCCGGCATCTGTGGAAGTATAATTAAATGGTAAATACAAAATTAACTTCTCCTGTAGCTTGAATCTTACAAGTGGAATTGTCGTTTAGTAATAATGGAGAGTTTTAGCACTCCGTATACTCCGTGTTTTAAGTGCGTACCGTGCTGACCGGGACCGTCTGGGCACCTGTGCATTTGTTGCGGTAGGGTGCAATTGTTCCGCTAAAGGTCTCCAATAGTAGAGAGTTTTAGCAGTCCGTCTGTTCCGTCGTTTACGTAGAGTTACGTGGTGTCCGGGAGCCGACTGCGCCTGCGCGCGCTGAAGGGCGAGGAGAAAAGGTGAGGAGGCGCACCCCACCGTGGCGAATGCACGGGCGTGGCGAAGACCGGCCCGTGGAACTAATCCCCCTACCGCGACGAATGCGCAAGTGCCCAGTCGGGTCCCGGTCAACACGGTAACCACGTACAACACGGAACATACGGACTGCTAAAACTCTCTAATCACGGTGACAACTCATTTGCGCGCACTTACATTCGTCCTGAATCTCACCTCCTCTTGATCTTGCGTGCAAAGATAACCCGACATTCGCCAGAATAAATTCTTATCCGAAATCCTCCTTCACTACTTAGCGCAACTGATTGGAGTTCGTTACCACCCCGTGTGTAACAACTTTGCCGAAGCGTCATCTTTTTAAACTGCCTCTTGAGCTTTCCTTGGAAATGATAATTTGTGACGTGATCTATTGTGGTTTCTTGTTTTTGTTCTTTTGTACTGTTTCGGTGTTTCTGGCACCTTGCGTATGCGGCAGTACTTTTATTCGGCCAAAATTGCGGGCCCAGCATGTCAGATGCCTGGGCGAGCAGTGAGCGCTGTTTTTCGTCCCCTTCAGAGCCGAGTCCAGTCGAGCCATGTATTGATGGCAAGGGAAGGGGAGGGATGGGCGCTCGATATGCCGATCTCCGGGCAGCAGGAGGGGCAATGGCCCGCGGGACAGTTGGGACAGGAGTGGTCGGATCGATAGCTATAGGCAAATAGGCGGGAGCGAGTAATCAGAGCGCTAATTTGGATGTGCCCGAGGAATCGATCCTCCGACACAATTGTGGTCTTCATATTTGTTGAAATTGTTTTCGTATTGTTCGTGCGGTTTATTTATTGTTTTACAACAGCGTTGTTAAGATGTGTTTCTTGTGTAAAACAACCCCGGCCCCCCATGTTATGTTCCCAGGTTTTTAGGGCATGTAAATAAATAAATGAATATGCCCGAGTGCGGTGGCTCTTTATGTACAGCTAGCAATTACGGCGATTCTCCAAGGATAGTACTTCATGGGGTACACAGTAGAGTTGTCACTGTAAGAGAGCGAAAACGATTTAAAGGAGGGGGGGGGGGGGGGCATATGTGCGTATACTCTGCACATGTGGGTATTGTTCGTGGGGCAGGTGTCCATCCAGATTTACTAGCAAGGTACTTGCGTTGCTTTTTTTTTTTTTTTTTTTTTTGTCCATCCCCGTGTGGACGTTTGACATGTGTGCGGGACCGTGTGTCCGCAGCACTAACGCCGCGCATTTCCGGCGTTGCTAAATTGAGTTGCAGTGAAATCTACGAGCATTAATGATTTCTTTATCATTTAGGCATTAAACCGGCCGCCATCGAAGTTGAACTCAGAGCTCTCAATTATAGTTTCTTTTCAGTACGGAGTACTCGCGTCGTCATTTGTCAGGTTCGTGCGTGCTCTCACATGCATCAAAGAACAAAATTACAAGACATCGCAGTGGATGCAAAAAATGTTTTATTTGGTTGTCTGTGTTTTTGTTTGTTTGTTTGCTTGCTTAATAGCGCAGACCTTGTATCCAGCAGGTGGACTTGATACAAAGAAAAAAGAACAACCTTAGACACTCAAGCAAGAAAAAACACTAACGCGCAGGCACACACACGCACGCTCTGTCTGTCTGTCTGTGCGTGGCACGCACACGCAGACAGACAGACAGACAGACGGACGGACAGTCGGAGAAGAAAAAACAGAAAACATACACACATGATAAGGAATTTGCAGACCAACAACAAAGCACCTATAGAAAGGGAACACTTATGCTGTTCTTTTCGGAATTTCCATTATTCTGCCGTTTGCGGGAAAAACGTGAAAATGTGAATTTTTCCGCTCGGGCAAAGTGTATGTGGTGTTGCGGCGCCTAAGTGATGATGTCGCGGACGTTTTGTCGACATGGATGGCAGATGATGTGGCGGGTGTAGCGCTGCTTGTGAATAATGACGGAATTAAGGCGGAATGTCCGCCGTCGGGAGTCAAGCGGTTCGATGTGCCATTACCGCTCAATATGCCGGTAAACGAAAAAGTGGGAAGAAAGACTATATACCCCGAACTGCTTTTCTTTGAATCCTCTCGAAATTTTGGTGAACGATATACTGTCATTAATACTCCACCTTCGGTCTGGTTATTGAATGGTAAGGAAGGATCTGAACATCTGAAGGAGCACTTTTTTTTTACTTTTAAAAACGGCAGTTCACGGAAGGATGAGGCGGAAGCGTTGTGAATAAATTGATAGGGGCATAAATCACTGAGTGTTACTCCTTAATATTTTTGGTCGGTGACATCCTGTATAGTGAATGAATTTATAGCGTAAATATATTCGAGTGGACGCTTCTTACGTGTCACACGCATAAAAGCTGCCTTTTTTTCTAAACGCAAAGCCATGACCCATTCGTTACACCATTAAAATACATTTTATCTGTTCTTAAAAGTGGATAAATCAATCAATCGATCAATCAATCAATCAATCAATCGATCAATCAATCAATCAATCAATCAATCAATCACATGAAGACATCTGCGTGAGGGGCCGTTGATCTCGTTTGATAACACAGGTCTGTGTGGTACAGGTATGTTTTTATTTCCACATGCTTCAGTCTCACGTCGAGGCATTCTTTGTCGAAGCGAACGAGTGTGCACGGACTCGTAGAATAGAGTCAATGGGGGCATTGCCCGCAAGTAAACCCGAACCGCCGAACGTTGAGATGTAGCTTGGGGCTGGGCGACGTTGTTGTCTAATTTGTTTTTCTTGTGCTCAGGACCGCTCGAGCTGACATTCTTTCTTTTGTAAGGTTCTTATCTCGTCTTATTCGACGACGGTTTTAACCTTAATGTTTTGAATTTGTCTTTTTGTAAAGGCCAAGCCAACATGTATTTTCGATTGGAAGAGTATGGTCCCTTGGTTATGCACTTAGGTGCTTCCTCGGTCGTGCCCGACGTTTCCTTCGCGCTAAACTACATGGAGGGGCGTGAGCCGTGCCACGAATGCCAACAGTTTGGAGCACTTGCCTACATATTCTTAATTTTCAAGCTGTTTGTTATGACAGGAATGATTTCAAGACAAGAGCCCTGCGTCTGCATATTTCATGCACACGCGTTGCGAGATACGGGAAACCGGCGGTGCAAAGAGGTTTTAAGTTCTGTTCCTAGCGAGCCTGATCCGGTGAGCGCTTGCTGAGGATCGCGCGCAGGGAAAGGGGAATGGCCGCGCCGAAGGAGGGTAGCAATCCTTGAGAAGAGTGGCGAAGACGATGGCGACCAACTAGAAGGCTCCTGGCGTTGGTGAGTGGGCGGCGACGAGCTTCGGAGTGTGCTGTAGGTATGGTCCAGTGGTGACGGGTGCGGCCGCAAAGTTCGACTGAAAGTTCAGCAGCAGATCAGCAGGAGGTCAAACAAGGCTTTCGCCTTCACATTCTCCGAAAGTTCTAAGCATCCCTAGCAATATTCGGTGATTTTTTCGCAAAGGGTGCCGCAAACGGCTTTAAAAAGGAATGCGGGTGGGGGACGCAAAAAAAAAGTCGACGCAAAAAAAAAAATAATGGCTGGTTTCAGCGAGATATGCTTCGCATATATGAGAGTCGTAGCGGATTGGTTACGATGCCCGCGCATGCGCCGTAATACTGGTGACAGATGCACGGGGATGGACAGACGCCGATGAAAAAGATACATCTTACAGCCGCCGCTGCAAATGTCGTAAGTGTCATATAGGAAGACAGTACAGACTGATGCGAGCATCGCCGAAGAGTGTATATATTGTATAAACAACATAGTAGAGCATCAATCAGAATGCCGCACATTGAAACAAAGAAAACATATCAACGATGCAGAATAACGACCGCCATCTGCATACTACATGGTAGTGTTGATCCCTTATAACTATGCAAGAGGTATAGCAGTGTATACGGAGACGTACTACAAATGGGCGTTTGTTATTATAGCACAGAGACAAAAAAGAGGACATTCTTTATTCCTCAGCTCCAACAAATGTTTGTACAACGACAACACCCAGCTGCTAAGAGTCAATTCAAGGAGCGGAATTTAAAAAAGAAATTGGTTGACAGTTCCAAGAAGCATCAAAGTGTGTTACGAGACGTGTTTACAAGTGTTCAGCACGTGCAGCGGAAGTCTTATCGACGCCACGAGCGTGGACGTGAAACAATATGAATGATGTTGTGCTACCTGCCGGAGCTCTTAATTTATAACCCCCAACTAATTTGCACACTTGGTGACGAAATCTCAAGCTGTGCCTCGTCAAAAGTGTAGCAGGTTAATTACTGCCAAGCCGGCGGTTATAAATCTGCCATTTCTTTTGTTGCTATACGGACAAACTAACCACCCGCTATGACTGTGCAAGACTGTTTCCGGCCGCTGGAAAATCATGTATAATGATTATTACAGTGTTCGGTGTTAGCTATTGTATATAATGAACGTCTAAGAAAAGCAATGAATATGTTGTATGACTGATTCCGCTTCGAATGGGGTATAACTAGTTCTCTTTGAAACATATTTACGAGCAGACTTCGCCTTCATTTGCACTCATACCTTTCACGGAAGTCATATTGTGGTGCGTTTTGTTTAGCACAAAGATCGGTGACGGCATTTTGCTTTGGAATCGATTGAAAGCGTGCAGTGGTAGCGCCATCTGCCTTGCGGAAAGCGAGGCGGTTATGTAAAATTTTTGATTGATTGATTGATTGATTGATTGATTGATTGATTGATTGATTGATTATTGATTTAGTTAGTTAGTTAGTTAGTTAGTATGGGGTTTAACGCACAGACGCTACACCTGGACTTTAAGGCAATCAATCACACGAAGACAACGAGATAAGAACCTTACAAAAGAATGTCGGCTCGAGCGGTCCTGAGCACAAGAAAAACAAATTAGACAACAACGTGGCCCAGCCCGAAGCTACATCTCAACGTTCGGCGGTTCGGGTTTACTTGCGGGCAATGCCCCGATTGACTCTATTCTACGAGTCCGTGCACACTCGTTCGCTTCGACAAAGAATGCCTCGACGTGAGCTGAAGCATGTGGAAATAAAAACATACCTGTACCACACAGACCTGTGTTATCAAACGAGATCAACGGCCCCTCACGCAGATGTCTTCGTGTGATTGATTGATTGAAAGTTCACCAGCAGATCAGCAGGAGGTCAAACAAGGCTTTCGCCTTCACATTCTCCGAAAGTTCTAAGCATCCCTAGCAATATTCAGTGATTTTTTCGCAAAGGGCGCCGCAAACGGCTTTAAAAAGGAATGCGGGTGGGGGACGCATTTTTGGAATCGATTGAAAGCGTGCAGTGGTAGCGCCATCTGCCTTGCGGAAAGCGAGGTGGTTATGTAAAATTTTTGATTGATTGATTGATCAATTGATTGATTGATTGATTTGATTGATTGATTGATTGATTGATTGATTGATTGATTGATTGTTTAGCACAAAGATCGGTGACGGCATTTTGCTTTGGAATCGATTGAAAGCGTGCAGTGGTAGCGCCATCTGCCTACCACTGCACGTCTGTGCAGTGCGTCTGTGCGTTAAACCCCATACTAACTAACTAACTAAATCAATCAATCAATCAATTAATCAATCAATCAATCAGTGAAGGGCTCCGGATTAATTTTGACCCCTTGGGGGTCTGTAACGTGCGCCGAAATCTCGACATGGGTGTTTTCGCTGTTTGCCTCCACCCAAAAATTTCTCTGAGCACGTGACTCCTTTTATCTATGTATACAGGTGTATGTGTAGGTAAGTAGGCCTGGGGAGGGGTTGTTGCCGAAGTCATTGCCACCGCATTGAATAACAGAGGCTCCTCACAGATCTAAACAGCAGCAATTGGAGCGAGCTAAATTCAGCCAGTGGCGTGACTGAGTTCCGCGCCCCGTTCAGGCGTCGACGACTCCGTTGTGGTCTTTTTCGGCGTACCTTTACGTTTCCGGCGTGGTGGTTGTTTTCAGCCAGCATCGGTGAACGTACGCGGACGCGCGCTACCTTTTTAGGGCGTGCTTATAGTTGTATACGCGACTTCCCGTGTGCCAGATCGGTTACCGAACCCTGACGCCGCTCACCTCACCCCGCTTCCGATAGAAGTTTTTTTTTTTTTTTTTTTTTTCTCCCGTAAACACGGGCGGTGGCTCGACTCTCTTTCGTGGCAAGCCACCTCCTAGTGGCAGGTTCGTGTATTGCCTCGTCCGATATACTGCCTCGGCAGTGCGGCACGTTTCTGCGAAGGGCGTGCGTTTTCAAGTCCCAACACATGCCGCAGAAGGCGGGAGGTGGCCTACCCTGATATATTTTTTTCAATTTGCTTCTCACCAGAGTAAAATTGTTCAATGCTTGACAATTGTGCCGGCGCGGACACTTTGTTTGGGATCTCTGCTTCCTTTTAAAGGCCAACTGCGCTCAAATTCTCGACAACGTAAAAATAATGTCACCTAATAGTACATGTGAAAAGAGTGCGAAAAGCAAAGTACTACGGTTCAAACATGAATGTGCGCGACGCAAACGGCTCACGACATTGGCGTTTTCGGAACCGAAACTGAATAGAAAAGGCGGCCATTACGGGTGGCCGGACGTGACGTACGTCATGGAACGGAAGCGGCCGCGCTAGAATTGGCGGCCGCTCAGAGCCGCCTTCAAATGCGCGGGGTAGCGTCGCGTTTTGCACTGTTATTTCCACAGGAAAACTCCAACTAACATTCTCCCAGGATAATGGAGTTGGGCGCAATTCCGACATCGCGTTGCTATCAATCGAAATGAAGTAGAGCGGGTACGCAGTTATTTTTCCATCAAAATAACTGCCGTTGTAGCAATCCTTGGCGTTGCGAGTTAAAAAGGCGGGCCCTTATTTACAAGGCTAGTTGCTCGTACGATGTCGAAAAGCAGTTTTTGTTAGCCGGCGCCTCGGCTGTCACATCGCTCTCTTTGAAGGGAATAAACCGCACGCGGGCGGAGTCACACATGGCGCAAGGCCGCTCAAAGTATCTTAAAAAATATAGTGGCTACTAAAGCCGGGACAAGAATAAAACAATTCATGGCAATGGTGACGCGGATTATGCGTGATAGGAAATTAGGTTTAAAAACTTGAGACAAATACTCAAACACATCATCGTCATAGAAACAAAGATGGATGTAGGGGAAACTACTTTTATTATACAATACGTGCAAACACCATCCGCACATCAAGAATCGAATTATAAAAGGTATATGAAACTATAAGCCAGATTCCGCAGCTAAATGATGCACTAAAACACGAAAAAGTTGCCTATCTACCGCTGTTTTCTACTTTCACCAAAGACATGTGCTGTTGCAAACATTTAACTTTCAAGTAAACTAAATCTAGCATTGTGCAAAAGTGAGTATAGTTCAATTGGGAATTGAAAAAAAAAAAAGAAGTTTGTTTAGGAGAGGAGCAGTTTCGTCAGCTTTCGCACTTCGCGAAAATGACGGCCGATATTTGTGCGGATGCATCTGTTACCACGAGCAAGGCTGATTTTGGTCAACTTAGCGAGCGAGGCAAAAGTCGCACAAATGTTTATGGTCGCGTGTACAACTCTAGTTAGGTCTCAGAACTTTGGACAGGTCTAAGGGATGGAGGTGGCGTTGCCCCAGCCCAAATATTGTTGGACGCGGAAATGCAAGTGGCCAAGAATTTATATAAGATATTTTTCTTCTATGATAGATGCAATGGGAATGACAAATGTAGCCAAGTGTGAGTGTCGCGGTATTTTCTTTTTTTTTTAGCAGAAGTATTATTTTCAAGTAAAAAATGTTTTGCTAACCCCAGAACGTTCGCAAGCGCGTGAATAGTTTGTAGACTTCTAATCTTTTATTGGCATTGAAAAAAAGGAGGATCTTGCTACCTATGTGGTTGGTTTTAAACATGTAATGGTTGCGGCGGTGTAGCGCGGTGGTCTAGCCGAGAAACCCCGGGCGAACGCGTCCCTGCGCCCGGCGGAGTGCGGTGCAAGTCGCCGGAGAAGCGCGAGCTTCACGGGACAGGTTCCCCAACCTCCGTCACAGGCCGCTCGTAACTTGTTTCGGCGACTCTCCGCCAGGTGCAAACGTCGTCTGCACGGAGCTACTGTGAACGACGGTACCTGGTGTGCTCGGTGCTTACGAAGCTTAGGATTTTGTCATGGTGTTTTAAGAGCACAGACTACTTATTTGGATCAAATTTGGGCAAAGAAAAATTTGAGTGCGGTTGGCCTTTAAGTTTATGTGCAAGGAACACATCATCTCGATCAGTGGCGTACGTAGGGTCTCATTTCGGGAAGAGAGGGGCGAGGTGGTAGGAAGGAGAGAGAAATAACGTCTTGGGAAAAGAGCAATAAAATCTCAACTCAAATATTAAAATAAAACTTAAAAATGTAGGCGGCTTGTTCTTTTTATTTCATATTGCTTTATTATTTTTGTGTTTCCTCAGGGGACTTGCAGAATGACAGAGCGTACGCGTTACGACGCTGCACTTGATGCATCGTTTTGGACAGAAAAATAATTACCGACTTTTTTTACTATAAGCGTTCTCAAATGATCCCGCGCATGGTGTCGAGAAACGACGAACGCGATCACGAACCTTTTCCTTGCCTCGGCTGAAGGTTCGCGCAACGACTGAAACCAACATTCCGCTTCAGCTCCTCACAAAGGGCGACGGATGACATTCACCCGATAGCTCGCCCAGTAATGCTCCAAGCATTCACCTAAGGCGAGAAGGAGCTGAGAACGACAACAGGCGATAAGAATCTTTCACCGTTATTCTGTCCGCGTGTTTCTTTTTGTAGCCGAGCTCACTTTTGTGTTTTTTTTTTTTTTGTGCGTACGCGCTGCCCGTCAATCAACGAACACTGCGCTTCTTCCTCGAGTGAAAAACCCCGGCGTTTTTTTCCCGTTTGGCCGAGGTCGTTCGCACCTGCGATAGCGGCACGGGGGCGACGGAGAAGGTGCCGCAGGTGGGAAGGCACGCGCCACCAGCCGATAAGCCGCGCGCGGCCAGACGCCGCCACGTTCGGGGTTACTTAAAAACACGTGTCTTCCTTTGTTGTTGCCTGCCGCTTTGTTTCATCCGGATATGCCCTGATTTGTGGCATAGATGGGTGCAAAACAAGCGTCGTTGCTGATAGCGGAAACCTGCAAATGGTTTCGTGCAACAACAAAGGGAAAGAAGGAGGACAGCGTATGATGCAACAAAAGAGTCTGGACGCGTATACCCGTGCAGGTGCCGTTGCGTGTTTACTTCGCGGGCCAGTTGTTTCGTCGTCTTTGTCTCGGCGCCTCAGGCTGGAACGGTAATAGCGTTGCAATCAAAAGCGCCTTCCCTCGACTGATCTCTCTCTCTCTCTCTCTCTCTCTCTCTCTCTCTCTCTCTCTCTCTCTCTCTCTCTCTCTCTCTATCTCTCTCGTCTCTCTCTCTCTATCTCTCTCTCTCTCTCTCTCTCTCTCTCTCTCTCTCTCTCTCTCTCTCTCTCTCTCTCTCTCTCTTTTCCTCCTCCAGTTTCGTACTCGGCGGTTTGTTGTTTCTCTACGCCACGTGCCACAGCGGTCGTGGCTTCTCAGACTTTTAAACACCCTTCGTCATTTATTGCGCCTTATAATGCAAATACGTCCTGTAGCCAAAGCCGGCCGTACTTGGGACAGCCTTTTTTTAGTTGCCTGTGGACGCTGACGTTCAACCGATGTTATTAATAGCGCTCCCACGTAGTGCCAACCAGCCCAATCGTTAGCGCCAGCTTCGGTCACTCTTACATGGAAAGAATCAACAATACCAGAGTCCTTCAATGCTTTGGAGGACTCTGATGAGACCTAAGATATTTCCCTCCACGATCAACCCGCTTTTTAAACTGCCGTCTTTCTCTTTCCCTTCGCGCCCTTTTCGTAAGACGGCCTCGGATCGGCTTTATACGGAATAAATGCCCCTTTTAGGTGATCAGTCAATCCATCAGTGAGTATTTATATAGTCATTTGCGTTCGTTTTTTAGTGTGGTGTAATGATAAAGTAGGGTCTACAGAAGGAACAATATTGGCGGACAAAACGATGCAGAATTGTCGGTGATATTTTGCCACAACGCAGGAAACTCATTATTATTAGGTGACATTTCCGACAGCGCTTGTCCCGTCGTCCTTTGTCACCGTCGTTGTGTTCGTCACGCTCCAATTTTTTAGAACATTATTCAGCGTGTTTTCAATGAATTGGATTTCTATGAAACCTCGTTCGATGAAACTTAATGTATACGATGAAGCGGCGTTCAAGAAAGGTTTGTTCCCCAAAACATCGTTTCATCTGGTGTTAATACCAGATGGAGATAACTTCATCATTTTCGCACTTGCATGAGTAAACAACTTTCGGCTTTTTTTTTTTTTTTTGCCGGTAAACAAGTTACGCCTTTCTTTCTTGGGGGGGGGGGGGGTGGATAAGATTCGGCTTTTTCTTTTCCGAGTAAGCAAGTTCGGACTTTTTTTTAAGTAAACAAGTTTTGTTTTTTTTTTTTTTTTTCTGATGTTTGGGGCACGAGTGTCCGCGTGCATTACAAAGTGTGTGTTGGGAGGGGGGGAGCAGTATGTTGGTTTTATTCGCAATTCGTAGCAGTGAGCTGTTTGGAGGCAGTTTCACCGCTTAAGTGCACGCCCAGTACGTAATGGAAGGTCTTCGACGGCTGACGCAACGCCGGTTGCGGAGTTATACTTTAACCTATTTCTTCGCGCCCGTGAGCGCTGAAACTCTTTGTTACTCTATTGTAAGGAGTAAAGAGCAACGGCGCCATCATGCGGAGACTACGGGGATGCTCGGGGGCCCGAGTCTCCTCCAGTGTTTCCCGGGGGGAGGCTAATCCCCTTCCCCCCTGTGGTGCTGATTCCTGCCCCCCCCCCCCCCCTACTCCCCAAAATGCCATTACGAGTGCCATAACACCAGTTAACATTTCTTTAGAGTTGCCTCTACGTTTTCACTTAAAATTTTATTGGGGCTACAGGCTTACTGCACCATTGAATTGGCATAGATGTGGACAGCTTACTTTCATACTTTCCATTCCTTCCTTCGAATCCTAACCATAGGAGGACAAGCGCAGCCCACTAAAAGCCCACTAGGAGTATGTATACATTTATGTATGTAGGGAGAAATAAAGCTTGGAAGATGGTAGGCAACACAAGGAAAGAAAACTTCGAACAAGGTATAGACCACGGCTGTGGCAACAACCGTGGTATATACCTTGTTCGAAGTTTTCTTTCCTGGTATGTATGCATGTCTGTAGATGTGCTGTGTTGTATTAGTGTATGTATGTATGTATGTATGTATGTATGTATATATGTATGCGTGTATGTATGTATGTATGTACGTGTACATGATAATGATGGCTACATTTTATCATCATCATCATCAATTATGGGCTGCAAGTCCGGAAGGCCGAGCCCCCCCCCCGAGGAAAATGAAAGCTATCCGTCTATGGATAGCATCCGGAAACATTTATAATTCGAAGAAACATATAACTGCTTCGTGCATTAGCTCGAACTTACGTAGCATAAAACGATCAATTTTTCTTTTTGTCGTCTACCTTAGAACGGAGGGCCTTTCAGCGCACGGTAAAGATCCCCAGGTGGTCAAAATTAATCCGGAGCCCTCCACTACGGCGCGCCTCATCGCCTGCGTTGCGTCGGCGCGTTAAACCCTACAATCATCATCATCAAGAACGGAGGGCCAGACAAGTCGAGCATTAGACGGAGCTAAAGCAACGCGCTTACGTAGATTTAATATCTGCGGTAGACCACAGAGAACGCACTTCATGCGCGTTTAATGCGTAATCTCTCTTTGCCGAATACCGCAACGCGAACAGTGCAGTGACTTGTATTTGCACAAAAATGCGCACTTGACAAACTTTAAGCATTGCAGTCGTTTTAATAGCTTAGATGTACGACATCGTCAGATAAGAAATAAAAAGAACGGACGAAAAGAAAAGTCGCCTAATTAGGCTGTTGATAGCCAAATCAGCCGGGTAACATTGTCCGTCGCCGGAAGCTAACAATAAGAAAGGAAGTAACAAAAAATAGGGAGAACAAAATGAAATTAATTACGAAATCGGCGCATGTACATAATCCTCCCAGCACAAAAGAGCTGTCCACAACAAGTGCTGTTTGTTGATCCTTTCTCCTTTCTCTGTCCGTGGTCCGTTTTCTGCGCCATAAGGATCATGCAATACCAGCTAGCCGGTACCCTTACATTTTTGGGTCTGCGTAATTCTACGCTCACAAACGAATGACCTTTAATAACATATACAAAAATAAACAGACTGGAAGGGAACCCGGAATTACAAAGGTCTCCTTTTACGCTGCTAACAACACACACACACGCAAAAACGAAACAGACGTGTGGGCTGACGTGTTCCTTCAATGCCGTCAAGGAAGCGCGTGAAGTTGTCGGAACGGAGAAGCTTACGCATTAGTAGACAGCTTTCTGTTGCTAGGATTACTTATTGCCCGTAGCTTCAATGCGGCATTTTCGATTGTATTTTGCCGTCACGCCGGAAACTCATTTGTACAGAATGACATTTTCGTTTCGCCGGCTGTTGTGTACGGAAGCGTGCGGCGCGCGCGCGGTATTTGAAGGTCCCGGCTTTAGTGGCATAAATAACGTTTCTGTGTACACGGTGTCTATACACGATAAGAAAGCCACACGGACGACGCCCATCGCCCTATCCCCGTCGCGCGATTGGCTGTCGACGAGCCTTCTATATCAGCCCCTGCATACCGACATCTCTCTTTTCCTTCAAACTTGGTCACACGAACGAGTGAAATGACCTCGTAGGGATGTCCCTCGTAGTCCTGAGGCCTTCCTATCTGGTTGGTATACACGACCGACGTGCGGCCCTCGCGTTCTGCACGAAGGCTCGTGCGCGGTAAACCCGTGCATGCGATTTTGCCCGCGCAGCGCCGACCGACCTTCGACGCGGAAAAACGTCGCCCCTAGCTGCGGCGCTTTCGCTTCCTGATGCATCCCGCTGTCGTGTTCTGTGCCTCTGTTCAGTTTGCGGGTACACACACCCTGGCTTGTTGCGTCAGCCAGTCGAGGGCGCCGCAAGGTCGCCGCTATGTCACCTGTCGTCGCGCGTTCAAGGTCGCCCTAAGGCATGCAGAAAATGCAGGCCGCGGGTGCGTGTCCAGGGTCACATAGCTTGGGGTTCTCCTTTGCAGTGGAGACTCTGGATGCAATACAAGGGGATTTTTTTTTTTTTTTTTTTGCATCCGTCACAGCGATGTGTCCCCTTCCTGTCGTAACCGGCCGAAGTTTGCGCTGTTCGATCGTGCAATAGCGACTCGCCTTGGCTAACAGATGTTTCTGCCTGTGTCATTGTGCGCTGCATCAGGGAACGGCTTTAGAAGGGGGGGGGGGGGGGCTCGGTCGACCTCTGTTGGTACTCGCAATTACTCAAAAACTGGAGCTGATTCCTCTGTCATAGGAATCGGTAAAACACGAAAGTGAAATGTGCAGCGAAATCTGCAGCTGAGCATGATCTGCGGGTCGGCGGCTGTCTTGTGGGTGCGCTTGGCGAGCGACGTCCTGCTGGCGGGTCACTTCGGCAAAGGTGTTCTGGCGTCATTTCCGTGGCGGATATGACGTCATTTAAATCTTGGTGCATCCCGGCGTAAAGCACTTTCGTGTTAAAATATGAAACCCGAAAGCGAACAATCCCAAGTATAACGTACTAAATGTTGCTTCCCCGCAATAAGACCCTGTGTGCAAGGGTGCGCCCTTTACAGGCCGCTTGCTTCGTTATACTGGCGTCACTTCCGCGACGGATATGACGTAAGTGAAATCTTCGTGAATCCCAGAACACAACACTTTCGTGTTAAAAAAAGTGGTTAGGTTGAAAACTTCGTGTCGGGCAGCAGTACGAAGGCGCTGAGGTATAGGGCAGGCGATTTTGAACAGATTAAGCAGCGAGCCTTCCGATATACATACGGTTGTTGTAGATGTGTACGCTTTGCTAAACTCAACCCTGCAATTTGGCTCGCCAGTTGCGTTTTTATTCTTTGTTCGCCTTTGTACAGGGTAAGGGTTTCTACCGTGCCTGATTCTCACCTTATTGCGCGTGTCTGTTGCCGGCCGGTCGTGGGCGTAGTGAAGTTTTGTGGGAATTTCAGTCCTCGTGATGTGCATTATGTTTAGCCATATATTTCGAAGGGACGCAGCCTTCCCCGTGCCGGAGCTTACCATGCGAACTTGTGAGCTGCTAAGCGTATTACAAGAAAAATTTGCGACGGAATATTGCGGGCGTGATGCTGAGAGTTAAATATAAGTTCGACGACACCTGCTCACATGACAAAAACTTTGAAAACTGAAAACCGTAGCGGTAAGCAATGCAAATATAAAGAAAGTATAAATAAAGAAATGCCTTTCTGGGATTTCGCACCTATTGTTTAAGGTGAAAAAAATACCGCTAGGTAAAGTTGCACGTCTGTGAAAGAACACATGAGGACGTCTGAGAGAGACGCGTTTGATTCCATCCATCACACCGCAATAGGCACATGTGGTCACGACCACACGTCGAGAAGCAGTACAAATGCACTGTAAAAGTATACACCTGTGTAATAGACTTTTGACAACTGTCGTTCTGAAAGCAGATAGGCATGAACTAGGTGAAGGCCAACATTTCAAAGCCTGAGATAACGACGCGAAAACACACAGCAAACCAGCGGGATGTGTGCTGCGGTGACGCCACTGCGTCGCTGCTTCCTTATTACTCAGTTATTCAAGGATTCGTCTTCGCTAATTGGTCCAGCTGTGTCCCGCTTGGGTTCTTCTTTTAACGCACCGTCACAGCGTCTGGTACATCTCTCGGACCACTCCGCTCTCCCGCCTCTTACAGTTAAAAGTCTGTATACCGCAGTTGCCTGATGGAGGTTAATCCTGTGTCGATCTGTCGTTAAAGTATAGTTCAGTAGATAAGCTCGGTCGCTGTTATGCCTGTTATAAGCTGAGTAGTGTACAACAACGCTATTTCGTTGGATGTTATCAATCATACACGGCCAAAGTACAAAGAAAAAGAAACAGTAAAGAAGACATGCGCAGTAATATCTCTCCAAAGTCTGCTTCCGTTTTTCTTCCGTCGTCGCCTGTCTATCGGGTTATCGTCCATATACGACACCGTGGAAATCAGTTGGGTATATTTCTCGTAGCAGTGGTCGGGCTTCCGGGGCTAGCTATGGCGCACTCCAGTTTTCGTTTCCCGCAGTGGCTGTTTTTTTGCCTTCGCGCGATTTAGTACATGTGGCCGCCCCTTGTCTGCGCATCATAGCCATTGTGTCCGTTTCTAGTCGGCTCGCAGCTGGAGCGGCCACTTGCGCGGCGGCCTGTGCGTGACTCAGTGCCGCGTGCGCCAGCCCCGCTTCGAGCTCCGAGACAATGCGCCGGCTGCCGTCCGCGCAGCTTGTTTTGCATTGTAAACACGGAAGCGTCTGCGGGCCAAGCTGCTGGCGAATCGGCTGTTGTGAGGACAGTCGCGTCGCCATCCTGAATGAGTGATGACATAACTTGGAGTGGATAGGGCGAACGCTGGAGACACGTGTGAAATAGATGAAAGGAGGGGGACTGACGGGATGACGCGCGCTGTCCTCACCGTCTCCTTATAGTTAGGGTGTTTTTTTTTTTTCGGGCAAAACCCTGTTTTACCCTATTTTCACACCCCCTAGAAATGTCAGGACAGTCGGATTGAACTCGATTTCTCCCCGAATGCGCCTTTCCATAGTCGCGATCTGCGCAATTGTGGTCTGACGGTCCGCTTGCTGGAAGCAGGCCGCACAAACACAGCTTTCGAACTCTTTGAGTATTGGCATGACTCTACCGCTTGCTGCCCCAAGCTAGCAAATGCTGCACCGACATTTTTGTGCCTAGCTAATGGAAGAATTGGGATGTCGAGAGAACTCTCTCCCGGCTGAGATACGTTCAACGATCGGACAGGTCTCGAATGGAGACCGACATGTTGCGCATGCAGATGATAATAGGCATAAGGATGTGTAAAAAATCGATGACCATGCTCTTTGTGAATAAAATGTATCATTTATTTTCGGTTATGAATGGTCTTTGTTGGCATCGTTACCGATCCATACTAAATTTCGGAGAGTAGTTACTAGAGCTAAAATCCTGATGTCCCACAGATTACCAGCATCTAACAAACACCGACTTTAGCGTGTTAGAGTTAAGAAGGTTGTGATACTTTCTAAAATAAACTGATTCTATAACTTAGTGCATCTGAATAGTTAACCCGAAAAAAACCCCGAAGTTAGGAATGGATTTACAAAAAAACCCGATTCTCCCCGATTATCACTTTAAAAAATAGCACCCGATTTTTTTTTTTAAATATAAAACCCGAAAACAAATAACCCTAGTTATAGTACGTCAACACATTTAATTAAAACAGAAACTGTGGACGGAGGCGACGGAATCGAGTTACACATGTTGGTAACTCCGCGGCTTAAGGCACCGTCCTGGCTAATCGTTAGTTAGTCAAGCGGCTTAGGGTAAGCCCCCAAAATGGAGTCGGTTTCTACGAAGGGAGCATTTGACATCCACCTAAAACTCAGCCGTGCGGATGCAAAGGAGAGTTGTGCAGCGTTTCCAGAAACTTTGCAGATGAAAAATTCGTCCTTGGCCCGGTACGCGTGGAACAGAGCCGTCGCATGCAGGGATATATAGGCAGGCGCAGATTGAACTGAACTCAAAATAATCTTATTTCAGGCAACATGGCATAGGTACATAATAAATACAGGAAGAGGTCCCAAGGTCAAGAAAACCGCGAGCGGGACCTGCTATACAAATTACAAAATGACTGTATTACATCGCAACAAAAACACTGGTAAACGGAATAGAAAACAGGATCATAGAAGCACTCAAAAATCAGCTGAGAGGGTATAAAGAAAATTACATATAAACACCTCACATTAATGCAATGATGACAATAGGTTTCAGTTTTCTTTTTAAAGGGTGTGGCAGAATGAGAGGTTTTAATGTCCTGATTTAAGGTGTTCAGCCAATGCAAGCAGGAGAACTGAATAGTTTGTTTACCGTAGTTAGTTTTTACTTTGGGCAGCAGAAAGTTGTTGCGAAAGGAGGGCCGAGTAGAGTTTGGGTTAGAGATAGGGCCAGGAGTGAAGGTAGATATTTGTAGTCCACAACGCAATACTTTGAAAAGCAAAGGGCCAATGTTTAGCTGGTAAAGACAGGAGAGGGGTAAAATCTCAAGTTTAATGAACAGAGGAGTGGAAGAAGATAGACGGGCAGAAAAAGTAATGATTCTCATAGCTTGTTTATGGAGTTTTTGAAGCAGCCAGATATGGTTACATTGTGTGCTACCCCAAGACAATATACAGTAATTAAAACGGCTGTGAATAACTGCTTAGTACACTCTTAACTAATGTTTTCTGATCAAAGTGGGATCTACTTGCAAGTCGAGCACGTATCCCATGTGAAATCCTTTTACAAATCGAATTTACATGGTAATGAAAGATGGTCCAGTATCGGGGAAAAATGGGGGATACAACAAACAATGCATATTTGCCGATTGAACTAGAACGCCACTAGAACGACAGCGAGGACGTGCTGTTTGGGGAGCATTCGCCTTACGTGTGTGCCTGTCACATGCCTCCGCTTGGCTGCGGTGTATTTTGCGCAAAGGCCGTCGCCTACGCGCATTGCCCGAGTTGGACACGAACTTCCGCGAGGCTCTGGGGCGGCAGAGACTATAGGACAGTATTGCCGGGATGTGGAATATAGCACTTACTATAGACGTTACGCAGCTCTATTGCCGCAGTCCGCCGCTACCGAGTGCCGTGCCCATGAAAAACGGCGAAGACTTGCTCGGGCGTGGTCGCCCAGGCGAATCGGTCCCGTTTCCGGGTTGCCGCAATCGGACACTAGAGAGGCGCACCAACCGTAATTAGGGCGGGCTTTCCTCTTGCAAGCCCGTACTCCCGAAACGTCCGCACTTATAATTGTAAAAGTGATACAGGTGCAGACGATGCATGTTTCGTGTTTTTTTTTTTTTTTCCTCGCGTCCTTGGGCGCTTATTCCTTTTGGCTGCCCGCCGAGATGCTGGACCGGCCGGGCGGAGAAATTGCGGTGCGGAGCAGCAGCGTTTGTCTGTCGAAGAAAGAAGTTTTCCCGGTGTATCAAGAACCGCCCCGCCCCGTCTCCAGCTCGTTTTGCGTCTGCCCTTCGCGGATCCTGCTCGCTTTCCTTTTACTCCCTCTTTCTCTGCCTCTTCGAATGCGTGAGAATTTCAATGTGAACTCAACGAGGGAATTCGTCTGTCCGTTTGTAACGCTTCGTGTGTCGCGCTTTCTCCACATAAGATGCTCTTAATATCTTCATACTGTGACATAAGACTACTTGTATTTTAATTGAAAAATGTCTTCCTAGCGCTGCATTTGCTCATAGCGTACTGCAAAGTGGCTTGTTGTATGAAGAACTATATATAGCTCTTCATAGGTATACACGGGGTTTTATTATGGAGGTATACTCGGTTCCTTGGCCCGTCAAAACTTCGTTACATTGACCCCGAACTTGTTATATTGGCCTCCGAAAAATGTTTTCTCAGCAATGCACTTGTGTATAGCAGTGAAGCCGCCTTTGGATAGAGACTCGTTGGTATTTATGAGGGTGAGCCTTGAAGTGAAGCCGGCTTTGAAGGGGCTAGGTGTGTCGCATTCTAAGGCACTCTGAAAAAAAAAAAAGTCTTCCATCAATGTATGTGTGGCATGTATGTGTTGTAGAGAAGGTGATTTTAATTTGGCTTTATGTATCGCAGAGCTGCTATTCGACATTTATTTATTTATTTATTATTTATTTATTTATTTATTTATTCATTCATTCATTCATTCATTCGCCAATTCGAACGTGGGAGTTTTTTTTTTTTTTTTTTTTGCGCTTTTTTTTTTTTTTTTTTGGTCTGGGCACGACACCGTTGTTCGCCGCGTCATCAGTTCACACATGATGCTGCGTGAGTTCTTCCGCACACCATTTGTGACACCGCAAGCCGAACCCTTTCTCACGTTTCGGTCCGCCAAAATTGCGAGGCTTTTAACCGGCGGTACCGCTCTCTTAAACTCGGAACCGCCACGGTGGCTCTAGTGACTAAGGCGCTGCGCTGCTGAGCACGAGGACGTTGGTTTGGTTCCCGGCCGCGGCGGCCGCTTTTCAGATGAAGGTGAAAAGCAAAAACGCCCGCGTGTACGAGATTTCGGCGCACGTTAAAGATCCCCAGGTGGTCGAAATTAATCCGGAGCCCTCCACTGCGGCGCGCCTCATCGCCTGTGTTGCGTCGGCGCTTTAAACCCAACAAGCATCATCGTCATCGTAAACTCGGAACATTGATCAGTGTGTGTGTGTGTGTGTGCGTGTGTGTGCTGTGTGTGTGTGTGTGAGTGTGTGTGTGTGTGTGTGTGTGTGTGCGAGTGCGAGAGAGAGAGAGAGAGAGAGAGAGAAGAGAGGACGAGAGAGAGAGAGGAGAGAGACGAGGAGAGAGAGAGAGAGAGAGAGAGAGAGAGAGAGGAGAGAGAGAGAGAGAGAGAGAGAGGAGAGAGAGAGAGAGAACGTGCTTGTGCGTTTTAGTACGAGTTACTGCGTAGTGCTTGTACGCTAAGTTTCTGCAGATGCGCACATTTGCACCGTCTCATGTACGCGTGCAACACAGCTCCGTTCCAAGAAGTGTGTAGCGCACCGGGGGCTCTACATTATTTCGCGCCCTCTCTCGGCTGTCTGTGTACGTTTTTCAAAAACATCGCTGTGACTAAAAAAGGCTGGAGTTTTTCAAGCGCTACGAATAGTGGTTTTCAACAATTCAGCGAATGCACGCGCCCGCCTGTCTCTCCCCACCGCATATGCCGCGCCTCGCGTTTCAGCGAAGTCTCGGCGCAGGTTGCGGGGAATGGCATTTATGTTCATACAGGCGCATAAAACTCCCGCGGGGCTCTGAATTACCGCGTACGGCTGGCATTTCCGAGCTAAAATGCCAGGAAGCGGTCGGTCAAGTTAAAGGTCTAGACGGGAAATTCGCGAGCCGTGGGGCCGAGGCGGAAGAGCGCCCTAGAATGTTCCAATCAGCGTTTCGTCTATCACTAGCGGGAGGCTATCGCAACGTCTTGACATTTCCGCACATATTCAGTACACAGAAACCATCAAGTCTGGTCCCGCGGGTGCTTTCAGGGACGCCGGGTGTGTTTTTATCAACGCTCAAATTACGTTCCAGCGCCCGGCTTTGGTCCTCTGTCTCCTTTCACGTGGAATGTAGTAAGTATTGTCACCCTTTAGCTGGAAGGGGGGTTGAGTTCTTCGCTAATTAAAAAAAGCGTGGCCCTTTCCACTGTGTGAATGTGGATGGCCTGCGAGGCTACAAGACACTGGTGGCGCAGAATTTTGAACAAAGCTACGACATACCCAGCTTTCTCTCTCAAAATTCTGACCTCTCAGGAACCTAGGAAAACCACTTCAGGAAAGTGATATCTGGCATAAAGCAAGACGGCAACGTAAAGATGAAAACTATAAAATAACTTTTCAGGATTCTAAGTATTTTTTGCCTGATTATCTGTCAAATATTACTCCCCATGCATCTTTCTGGGATAGTTTCCATGGCTCTGGAACTTAGTCGCGGAACGTGCAAGACTTGAAATTATCCACAAAGCAAGTTTTCGCCCCCAATATTAGCTGCGCGAAAATACTTAACATTTCGCTAAATAACTACAGAGTAATCCCTGGTGAAAGGACTGCAATGAGCGGGAAAGCTGCACATGAACTCTTTTATTGGGATCTAAATGGCAAGTAAACGAAACTCTGCGTGACGAGAATGTCGTCTTAGCCTTCAATCGTCATAAGATTTTTGACGAGAAGTTCCGATAAAATAAGAGTTGCGGTAGTTTTTTGTAAATATGCACACTCCTCCCTTAAAGGTCCGTGTATTGACAGCAGGCGGAAATTCTGTAACGTTTACAGCTTCATTGGGAACTAATTGGAACAAGTAAGCGAATCTCGGAGTGCTGATGCAGTCCTCTTAGCAGCCAATTACCTAATAACTATTTTCGGCAAGGCTTCGACGAAACAGGAGTTACAGCCGTTTTTTTGCTGAGCACTCACTATAAAGTTGATTTTGCCTCAATGCGTTTTTGCTCGCGCACGGGAAAAACGCGCGGAGCTCTTGCCTTATATAGCTTCGATTTAAAACCGAATGTTTCCGAATTTCTTTAGCCTCCGTGCTTTCTTCATGTAGTGACTTGAGAGAAAACGTTATCTCGTGTTGAAGGACGTTCGAGCGAACGGTATACGCTTCTCCTCTTGCAGGGGTGACACAGCTGCGCATATTGCGCAGTTTTGATACAAATTTGTTTTCTTGGGCCCGGCTGCTCCAAAAGCTTGAAAATTGCAAAACCTGCGCCAACCTGCTCCAAAGCAGTCTCAGAGCCAAGGATTTTAACGCTCCCGTCAGTTTCAGTGGGGAAAAATGTTTACTGACTGCATACTTTTCCAGCAGCCCCAAGGTGAAGCTGTTTGTGAAGGTATAATTGCTTTATCTATCAATAAAAAACCCGCATAAAATTGTTTCCGGTATAGTTTTTTTTTTTCGAAAGTCGGCAATGTTGATGAACAAACGGCAATTTTCGGAGCGCCGTATTTGAGGAACGAAATTACTGGGCGCCGCCATCTTGGTGTGGTGAAGATTGGAATGCATGGCCGTCGGGCGAAGCAGTTGCGTGCGGTTCAGGCAGAGTGCTCTTCGCCGATTTCTAACCTAGTTTTTATTATGGGGTGGCTGTGTTTAGATTTAGTCGTTTGATATGTTGCGGGAAATTGCGCGACCCGAAAGACGGGAGTTAATAAAAAAAATCAAAAACAACGTGGTGCCCTCGAATTCGCCGTGTTTCGACCTTAAGTGTGAGGCGCGGTGCGTGCTTGAAGTGAAATTTCGGACTCATTGCGGTGTTATAAAACGCCGAGTTATTGCTGCCTTTGACAAGAGCTTGCGAGCGGCTGGAATGGGACGATCGACACTGCAGAATGGGCGGAGCAAGCTACATTGCTGCAAAATGTTCAAGCAGTGTCCGATAGCGGAGCGTGCTATTATTGCACGTTAGTAATAATGGCTCATCTATCTGGAGTGAAATTTAATGACAAAAGAGAGGTGGCTATACATGCCAACGTTACTGAAATCACAATAGTATATATAGTGGTTGTGTGCCTTGGGGATGGAAATGGCAGGGCTGGTGGGATGCGGCGACTGTCACCTCGCTTTGCGCAACTTTTGCCGTGGCTCTACACTTGTGCTAAAGCCTAGTATGGGATTACAAAAGTAATAATTTCGGCAGTCACTTGATAATAAAAATGCCTTACGATTGCTTAGTTTTTCAATTCGATATTTTCAACGGCTCTCCACGCTATCTATGCATACAGCCTAAGAAATTTGTAAACAGGTCGTGCAGTTCTACCTTGTGATACTCTGGTAGAAAAAAAAACTTTATTCAAAGGCTGTTTCAGTGTTATGTACATTCAAAACCGATAAAAGAGTGCGCTTTTCCCCCCAAGTTGCCAAAAATGTTATTTTTTAGGCTCCTAAGGTGGCAATAAATGTCGCTCTTCTGCTCCAAAATCGAGATTTTGCTGCTCCAAAAACTGCTCCCAAATCTGATTCAGCTGTCTCACCCCTGCTCTTGTTGTTTTCCCTTTGCGATGTGTAAGAAAACATCCACGGTATAATACAAATCGTCAAGCTTTTCGGCGAGCTGGGCCCTCGGCGTACTCGTCGGCGCTTACAGAACGGCCGTGGGGATGAATTCGTGGGCTGTTTTCCGTACGCGAGTGCATTGCCAACGCGGTTAAAACTAAAGGAGGTTGTCTTCTTTTCCCTGTTGCTGCCGAGCCATCAGCGAAAACGACGTACTCGCGCAAGCGGCCGATTTAAAGACAGCTCCGCTAACTGTCCACGCTTGCTTATCGGCGCGGCGAAAATTCTCGCTTTGCCTCTTCGCATTTGCCCTAATTTTTCGCCGCATGTGTGTCATCCTTGTGTCACTGTAACTGTGAAAGCGCCGGCAAAAAAAAAGGAGACCTTGGTGGGATCCGCTTCGCCGTGTCCGTCACCGCATTGCAGCCGTCGCCGTTCGTTTGACAGCAGCAGGCGTCTATGCGTTGCTTGCATTCGTTCGTATTGCTGTTGTAGTCTGGGGCAGCCTTTTTTGGCTCCACTGTTGCACCGCGCCAAAGTCGGGGGCGCTGATTGCAGCACGCTAATTAACACCTATTTCAGTTTATCCTCCTTCGCGCATAATAGTATGTCGGAGTGTTTTCTTGCATTAAACAGACGGTACATTAGAGCGAAAGCTCTATTACAGCAGGTACAAAGCCAGCAAACGGCCCGTAGCGTCAATTCGACCTTCAAGCTCTGCCAAAGTCGAGCCGGACCCTCGTGCGGTTACGCAGTGAAAGCTTCTAATCGCTCGTTCGTTCCATGGAAAAAGAGTGAGGACGCGTGTCATACAAGGGGGCGCTGGGCGCATCCAAGTATACTGCGCGTTTTGCGTGTTTGCTTCGCTCGCGAAACTTGCTTTGACCGCGTTCAACCACGCCAGTTTTCTTTTTTTTTTGTCTTACCTGATCAGACAGGGAAGAAGACGACCTATCGTCGCGCTGCACATTCATGCAGCGATAGTGCGCCCTATGAAGCTGTTTCGAATAGTATGCCAGTCGCAGTAGCACTGAATGAGAGCTCGTCCTCGAAGACTTGAAATTTTCCCCCTCCACGTGCACCCTTCTTTGAATTTGAGACACGAACCTTTTGTCTACTCCGCAGCCGTACACGACAGTCTGTGCAACGGCGCATATACTACGTGTCATTCCCTCGCTGATGTGATATGCGCACCGTTACTGTTTCCGTGAAGGATATATATATATATATATATATATATATATATATATATATATATATATATATATATATATATATATATATATATATATATATATATATAGACTTTTGCGCACAAAAAACGAGGACTAAGCGGAGACACCAAGACCAGCGCAGTTAGTCCTCGTTTTTTGTGCAAAAGTTACAGCTATGAATTGTCACCAACTAGAGCTAACCGAAGAGCACCACCCCTCCTTCCTCTCTCTCGAGATAGAGAGAGGAGAGAGAGAGAGAGAGAGAGAGAGAGAGAGAGAAAATTTAGCTTACTGTGCCCGGGGCATCGGCATCGCAGAATTTATGCATCGGGGGGTACAGCAAAGGAATTTGACCGGGTGAACTGGGAAAGGCCCTTGAAGTACTAATCTTGTTCACAAAATGTCATCGAAGCATGGATTTTGTTTAAAAAACACATTTTAATCGCTGGTTGTTATTACACTGTACATACTTGAAGCGCCGTCTCCGTTTCATATTGAAGAGCCCTAAAATACGCCATCTTTGAACGGCGTCGCTTGCAAAGGGCGAATTAGTCGAAGGGCGCTCTGTGAACAAACAGCGGTGTCGTTTCGCCGCCTATTGCTGTGCACCGTAATAGAAAAGGCACTATTCGAACAGTAAACCGTTGCTGCCGCCCGCGGAGTGACTCCACATAGAACAAGCGCGTGGGGTCCTTTAGAGTGCGATTCTCTCGCGTAAACGTCGAGTGGGGATATTTTAGTCGTCCGTCCAGTTGCACTCTCTCTGCCTGTGGGGGTGTTTGTTTCCACTGCATACCACATACTGAGCTTACTTGCTCGCTCTGCCTATCGAGAATAGCAAGACTTACGTAATAGCTAAGCTAAAAGTCAGTGCCTTGGATATACTTACATCACGAAAAAAACGCGCAAAAATAGCCGCCGTTCGAACTCCCCAGTTGCACCGATTTTTTTTCCCCTTTTGTTGTGTTTTCGTCTCCTCAAAGAATCTTCCTTATGGTTCCATGGGCAGTTTATTGAACGCCGTCTTATCGAAGAGATGCCCGTTTCGTCGAACGCCGTTTTATCGAACTATCTACGTCCGTTAGATTGACATTTAGGAGTTTCGTTGCTTTCGTAAATATTATGTGTCCTTTATTCGGTTTCATTTGCTTTTCCGCTAACGTAACGTTTCTTCCCGATGACAAAATCCAAAGAACACGCTAATGCGCTAGCTTTGTAATTTCCTTTGGGCTCTTCAGGTATGTGTGCGTTTATGTATGTATGTATGTATGTATGTATGTATGTACTTAGTATGTATGTATACCATAAAAAACTGAGGAACCCCCCCCCCCCCTCGAAGGGGGAACTAGCTCAGGGAAATTTAACAGCCAGTTGAGGCAAATCCTTCGTGTTTCGTGTCCGTAGTTAAAAATACCATGAAAATGCTTGTGTGCGTGGCTCGCGGTGACCGCCCAGCGTCCCCGGCGCACGGTTGTCAAGATTGGCCAAGATTGACGAAGAAAAGAAAAAAAAAAACTCCAGCGTTCGCCGTAATAGCGCAAACAGACACGTCATAGAGTTACGCCCCTCCAAGGTGATGTCCAATGATTGTCCCTTCCAGAAATATGGAGCATGCTCACACCTACAGCAACAATGATGGAGTAAAGGTCGTTGCTGCAGCGAAGAAGCAAATCGGCTGCAGTCGCGGACTTAAACCGTCGTGATGCTTCGCTACCTTCAAGTCTTACGCGTTAGCGCGAGCTTCCTTCATTTGTTTTTGGGGGGTGGAGGTAGAGGGCCCTTGTTCAGAGCTGCCCCAAAATACAATATGGCGGCACAAAAATGTTACCCCCCCCCCCCAAGAAAAAACAAAAAAGAATGGCACAGTGCATTGGAGAGAAACCACATTTTTGAAAAAGAAGGTGGTTCAATAAAAGCCTTATTAGAGGACATTCGCTCTAATCAATCTCGAAGCCGTCAAAAGAGTTTTCGTATTGGAATCCAAAGACTAGGCCTAGACACTTTATCTGCAACCCTCATGTTATTCTGGTGCCACAGCGCCGACGTCAGCGAGGCCGTCATGCAGCTCGCCCCGTCCCCATAATCTTCCAGTGCGTTGGAAATACCGCACCCTCTGAATGAGCGTGCGACCGTCTTCTCCGTGACAGCGGCACATGCTTTGGAAGCAGAAGTCGATGGAATCGTGGCGCGAAGGCTTCTGCAGGTTGCCTTTCGGCGTTCCGCGTTCGGCCATTCCACGACTTCGATTTTCTTCTTAACTGTATACTAATGCATGTCGCGAGCACGTTCGACAGTCAGACGACAATAAAACAATGTCGATCGTGCGCGTAATTTACGGCGTATCATGCGTTCTTGGGTTGGATTTTGGGTTAGATGAGAGCGCAGCCAGAAGCGTTTCTGGGCGGTTTCAGTTTCGGTAGTTTGGGTCGTCGGAGAGGGGTTTCGAGACAGGTGGGGGGGAGCGTTTGTTCGGTATTACGCGTAAGCTCCAAATACTCAGATTATAGGTGGAGGGCGCTTGCACGGGTGGGGGCGCTTCATCGGTATTAATCATGGATCCTTACCGACTCGCCCCGCTTCGCACTCTTGTTTAATGTTTCAATCGGTATTTCACGGTGCTATGATACACGTGGTAGTGGAGGGCTCCGAATAAATTTGGCAAGAAGATATTAGGGCCGAACCAAATGACCAGTGGGAAATCGCGCGTAGTTTCTCCGTAAAATAACTGTGAGCTGGACGAAGACCATTCGGCAGACACTGTGAAGTAATGAACGGTCTGCTTCCTCCGTCACCAGATGGAAAAGTGTACGAACTAGCGCGCACTCCCGGTTATGGGGGAGTTGGATGTTTAGGGGACATGATGATGATGATTACGACGGTGGTGGTGATGATTTATCCGTGTGTCGATATCGACAGGTATGGGGCGAGAAGCGTCCCTCCCACCATCGTCGCCACCAGCTATATACTCCCCCTTCGTCGTCGCCCTTCGCCCTCCCCACAGGTCCGTGCGGCTGAACGTGGAGCTGGACCACGCCAAGCGCGCCAAGTGGAGCCCCGACAACCGGGCGCTGGTGCTGTGCACGGCGGTGGCCAACCGCGTGCACGTGTATCGCGTCAAGCGCCGCGAGGACGGCTCGCCGGGCACCGCCGAACCGCTGCTGCAGTTCCGAGACGCGCACCGCTCCTCCGAGCTGCTCAACGTGGGCATCGCCTGCAACGGGCTCTTCATCATGAGCATCTCCATGGACACCACGCTCTGCGTATGGAGCCTCAAAGGTACTTACTCCTGTACGAGAAGACGCGAGACTAGAGGGACGCATGCTCATGTAGTGTATATAATGAACTGCTGCTAAAGGAAAGTGTTGGCGGACCAACGCATTGCCAAGGGGGGGATCCCTCTTGTTCGCTGCGAACATGCATCGCAACATGTGCTACCCAGGGCGCGAGATTCTTGTGGCCAACGAAGCGGTTCGCCGTTTGATTGGCAACACTTCAGCAGGCAAACCATAAATGTATAGTGACGCTCATCCTGGGCATCACTATTACGTCATGCGTTGCTGCGTCTCAGAGAGAGGAATTCCCTCGCCTTGAAAAGGGGAGCTGTCACGTCGCCCGCCTGTCGCTGACGTGGGGAGCGTATTGGGGAATTTTCCCCCCGATGTACCCGGGCTCGCGAAATATTTGGAGAGGTTTCTCTCTGAGAGGCTCCGCTGGGATAAAGTAGCTCAGAAATAAGCATGTACTATACGCGTTTGGACGATTCGGGGTTTCGTTGTAGCTCTCAAAACGCTGTGGCCGGAGGTGAGCACAATAATAAGGCGCTGCATGTGCAGCTTTGTGTTTTATAAGCTCAGCCTGCACGCCAGCCGGGGTTCGGCCGGTGAAGCCTCTGTGGGAGATTCAGTGCGAAGGATCAGTTGTGGCAGATTCAATTTACGCTGTTGCAGCAGGGAATTGGCGCAAGCCACGCCTTCTGTTTTGTTTACTTTTGTGTTGTCACCAGCGTCTGGCCGCGCCTAGCAGTGGACGGCGCGTTTCCGTATGTTTGTTTTGTATGCCGCGCAGGCTATCTTAGTTTATAGGAACAGTACGTGTCACCCCGCCGTCACTCTAACGGAATGTTCGGCCTTGATCACCGATGTTCTAGATCTGGTTCGATGGTTCTGGAAGCATTAACGCCGAAAGATAAATGCTCGCAAGGCAAGCATCGCGGTATTCGATCGCCGACAGTCGCCCTGCGCACGTCATTTTGTTGACTGCTCTTTCGCCGCTTGTGTATTCCTGAGTTCCTAAACGAAACACGAGTTCGCTTCAATAAACATTTTTTTTTCCTTGAGGAAACCTTTGTCCTCCTTGCTTACAGGTATTAGCTTCCCATTGCTTGGGCCACAATGCCTCAGAGGAGGGATTCCTCCTTTTCGAATTTGTTTTTGAGTGCTAGAGTCTATACAGCATAAATGTATGATAATGGCCAAACGAGCTTGCACATTACGAAGACTGAGCTGCAGGGAGCCGGGGCGATGACAGCAATATAAGGCGACGAGTAAGAGGAGGGGTCATCACCTCGAGCATCACCGATTGTGCGCCCTGTGCTCCCGGGCATCGGTGATCACTTCCGTTGTTTTGCGCGTAAAGAAACCACGTGCTCTTGTTTTAGGGGCGAAGCCCCTTAGGGGCTCGCCGCGCTGTCGTCGTCTTCGTTTCATGTAGTCACGGTGCTAAAACACCGGGAAACTCGTTTTCCGACGCCTCGCGCTAGTACGTAACGCGTACTAAAAACACACACTGGCACACTCGTTTTCCTACATCTCGCGCTATAGAACGCTTCGTGCTTCATGCAAAGACACGAGACTTTAGCAGCAAAGCTGTATACCTTTAGCCCCCACCGCTTTCACCTCCGTGGGCAAAAACGCAAA
This sequence comes from Haemaphysalis longicornis, assembly GCA_013339765.2. Lineage (NCBI taxonomy): Eukaryota > Metazoa > Arthropoda > Arachnida > Ixodida > Ixodidae > Haemaphysalis > Haemaphysalis longicornis. The sequence continues at coordinate 26,001 of JABSTR010002821.1, read as the reverse complement.
GGCTCCAGAAATGCACTTACACGCTGCACGCTTTGCCACTCCCCAGGTTTCACGTTAGTGGAGATGGCCCGGGATTTTTTTCGGTGCCCGATCATTTAGACGTTTCGTCGCATTCTTCCTCGTGGGGCCATCGTTACACCCAGGCATTATCTTTTAGCGGTGTACGGCTTCATCGAAGCATAGTGTGTTGCGCATATAACACCCGCATGAAATTTTGTAGCGTGAGCTACACTGGCCGAGGTTGAGCAGTTTCGCGTGGCTCCTGGAGAGCCGCGCTGCGCCATGCGCGAGGAGCAGTGCCGTTCTCGCGGCGCACAGAACGTTGCTCGCGCCGGAGTCTCTCACACACCCCACGCGCCCAGCGTCTTCGCCGACCTCCGTTCCGCACGTGGGCGGCCGGTCCACTTGATGATCATGCGAGGGTGGCCGGGGTGTGAACCGATGGCTCGTGCGTCCCAGCAACACCCGCAGCGCGCCTGTGGAACCAGCTTAGCTCTGGGCGATTGGTGACGCTGCGTCGGAGCGCTTGATAAATACACATGTGTCACATGATGCGTTATACCGTGTGTGTGTCATTGAAGCAGCAGTAAGCATGATAATCAAGCTAACCATAGACAACCGGGACAGCTAAGAATAACCAGCTGAACCTTAGCTCACGCTGCGTATATCCTGGCATAGCCGAGCTAAGCTAATGCTAATGTTTTGAGTTAGTGTTTCCCTTTTTACGGGCCTGTATTACTTCTTGTATTTCTTATACCTGCATATTGTTTATATCAGCTTGAGGTACATACTGATCTTCATCTCGCCTTAACTTGTATCGATGAGCTTGATGCACGCGCCCGAGGTCACGTGTCCACCCGTCGACTTCCAGCCTGCACCCGCAACTTTATGTCGCCCTGTCCTAGTAGCCACGTGATTCCAGCGTGCACGCGCGGTCCTTTCCAACGGTGTGCGTGCGCGCCGGTATTGTTGCGCATTGTTGCATTCCAACGGGGATTATTCAATGTCTCCATCGGTTGGAAACGTCAGCCTTGGGGATCCTCCGCCCATTGCGTCATTCGTCAGACGAGTTGGAATATCTCATCCTGTCTGTCTGTCTGCCCGTCGATTTAGTCACCCGGCCAAAGTGAATCAGAAGCTGCACAATATAGGTTTATATACCCACAGCCAAATCCAAACGCCAAAGTTCGGTGGCAATGTTCATACTTGTCAACATTGTTGAACAAGAACAGGATATTATGCAAATATGAGGTAGAAAATCAATACGTAAGCGATGTTTGCAGTGTTCTTTTATTTTAAAAATTATGAATGCTTGTTTTTGCGATATCAAATGAAATACTACATCAACCGAAGAAAATCGTCGCCTGCAGTCGCCCGCGCCACTATAGCTTCTGGCGGCAATTTAAGAAATCAAGCGGCAACAGTAACGAAAAGTTCCACTAGATAGGTTCCACGTTCCGCCTAGAATGCATGTGGAATAAGGGCAACGTGGTCCTATACACGTTGAAGTAGGGCGCCTCGCATCACGCGTGTCTCCGCCGTACGGGACCGCTGGCATCGAGGCACCTGACTTGGAGCAGTGGAACGCGGTAAATTTCAATTGACTTGAGCAAACTTCTAGTGTGTTTATCTTGGGAGAAGCGAGACGGGAGAGGAACAGCTTGAGAGGTGAGCGGGAAAGAGAAGGGAGGCATTTACTTGGCAGGGGCCCCAGTCGACTATCGTCTTTCATCGACATTTGCAGCGAAAGAAGCAGATACGCGGCCATTTTTCCCCTCGCAAAATGTGGCCGCATTGCATCGTTGGCGCCGGGTGAAACGCTAGAGCGCTAGCTTTTGTGTACATGTGCGCGCGCTTGTGGGCTCGGATTTCCTCGGTCGCTTCGCCTGCCGGTTGCTGATCTGTATAGGCGACACCGCGTTGCACACCGTTGTTATTGTGTTGTCTCCCCGCGGCGAATTGTCTCAAGGGCGGTGAACGCTGTGTCGCCTATCACGGGCTTCTTAATGTGAGCCTGTTGTCGGGCCGTCAGACGCAACGTCTCATTGTGGGTGGGGGTCACCTTGACGAACAACAGCGTTACGTACAGGCGACCGCTTGAGTCGCCTGATCTTATAACTATGGGACTTACGAATTTGTGACCCACGGGCTTAAAAAAAGCATCGTGTACCGATACGAAGAGTTTTACAAAGGCATAGTTTGCCTCTTTCACAAATATGTCGCTTCTTTACTGGAATAAAAAATAAACAAAAAAACTCGTTTTGGTTTATCCAGTTTTCGCTAGATGGCGCTAGCTGTGTAGCAAGCAAGAGATTGATTTATTTCCGCACAGAAGTGGCATATCTCTAAAATAAGCAAACTAAGCCGTTGTGAACATTGATATGTATTTGTAAAGCTCTTCGTATTGGTGCACGATGATTTTTAAACCCGTTGGTGACGAAGTAGCAAGCCTCATAGGGACGTTAACAGGTGAGTCCCCTTTATAACGTCGCGCAATTTTGACAAAAAAGGAAGGAGGAAAAATATAATCGAGGAACAAAAGGTGTGTATTAATGTTTTTATTTGCGCTTAATTAAAGAAGCAATTAAGTCGTGATGCCAGCAGCATAGCTCTCCCAATCACACCGATATTGCACTAACCTCGCTTTGACCCCACATTATTCTATTAGAACCCACGAGACCTTGTCTTGTCCAGTTGTAGGGCTCGACCTCGTAAAAACCTATTACAGGGTTCATGCTGGTTCTTGAATTTGAATCGCGTGTTTCCAAGATTTTCATAGTCCTGTAATTTTTACAGGTTCTTGAAAATCGTCGGATTTTTTTAAGCCTCCTTTTTAACAAACATAAAAGCAGCATGAGGCAATGTAAGGACTCAGTGACTTCGTGTCTTGGTCGATTTTTTTACGGAGCAAAAGTTGGCATTTTGTAATGCACTGAAAATGATAATTAACTTAAGTTTAAGAAACAATGATGGCAAATTGACAAAGAAGGAAATGTCGCTGAATGCGATGTCTCAACAGGGGGTCGTCTCTGAGGACAAGTCGTCATGTTGAAACTTCGGCTCCAGCGGCGTTCCCATTTTCCGATTATTTCTCGTCATCCTAAACACCTGTCTTATTTGGATTTTTTTTACCGACAATGTGCTGCTTAAAATCCACACAGAGCCTTGAAATTCAAGTCCATAAAAACTTGATTTTCTTTTTCATATAAAGTTGCACGAACTCTGCATTAGTACCTTGTCTAGAGCTGTTGGTAGCCAGGGGTATGTAGAATGGAAGCGTGCGTTGCATTGGCTTACAACTAAGTGCAGACACATATACACTTGGGAAGCTAACAATTGAAATGTAAAAGAGAACAACCTAAAGCACCGTTACTCTAATAACGACATACAGCTGTCTATGTATACAGCTGCACACAGCATGCGCAACCCTAGCGAGGTTACGAAATGACAAGAATCGATGCCTTTGCTTGGCAAAGCCACGGAAGCTTCGCTAGCACATGTGGTGGAAATCTCGCTATCTCGGGGGCCTCGAGAATTCCCCGCGTCAGGTGGTCCCGGTGACGCTTTAACGGCCTCACGTCGCCGAAACTCGGTCACACGGCCGCACTCACGGCAATGAATTCCGAGGTGAGCGGAGATATGGCCCGTGATAGACGCCGCATAGGCGGGCTCTCTTGGCCGGTCATTAAGGCGACGACGATCCGTACGCCAAATACTTACCGCGTGAAAGTGGAAGGGAATGCCCCAACCACTTCAGCAGCCCATGGGACAAAACGATCGCGACGCTTCGTCTTAGATGTACGATTTACTATCCTGCACAACTGTCCTGAACAGCGAGTCAGTTGCGCTGTTTTAATCCTTCCAGTACGGTATGCACCGATTGACTGTCCCAAGCTTCTACGTATACTGGCGTTTCGACCTTGAGCTAAACCTAAGCTTGCTCGGGGGCACTTGCCCTACAAATGTGCGATGCCGCGTGCGTAGAAAGTCCGAGCACATCTAACGCCTCCCATGGGTTCTGAATGCGAAAGCATGAGTGTCCGCTTGAACGCCTGCCACGCTTCTTTGCTTCTGCTCGAGTCTTCGAAGGTCTGCGTGATTGAGATGATTTGCTTCGGGATCCCGATCAGTCTCGTGCGCGTTGTGCCTCTGCTCGCTCCTGCCGCCTTGAAATGGGAGAGTCGACGGCGATGGTGAATTTCACTGCCTGTCTGTTCGCTCGTTTCGCTACCTTCTTCGGCCCCCCCAACTTCAACTTCAACGGCCAAAGCTTGCCGCCGCCATGTTCAAGATAGCGCTATGGAACGCTTTCCAAGGACGACGCCGGCGTCGGCTTTTTCGCGCATGGACCATTTAGTGCCTTTGCGTTTATAACCGTGAGAAGTTAACGGTCGTTGCACAGCTGTCGGTCGTGCAACGCTGTTACAGACATCTCCACTAACGTGAAACCTGGGGAGGGGCGAAGTATGCAGTGTGTAAGTGTATTCTTGGCACCTTGGCGCTTTTTCCAACGTAGATGAAACCGGTGGGGGGTAGAGGTATACAGCTTTGCTGTAAAAGTCTCGTGTCTTTGAAGCATGAAGTGTTCTAGCGCGAAACGTAAACGAGTGTCCCGGGGTATTTTAGTACGCGTTACGAAGCGCTCAAGCGCGAGGCGTAAACAAGTGTCCCGGTGTTCTTTTAGTACGCGTTACGTTCTAGCGCAAGACGTAAACTAGTTTACGGTGACTACATGAGACGACGATTACTACGACGACAAAAGACGCCAACATCCCCAACCCTTAAAGGGGCTTCGCCCCTAAAAAAAAAAAGATGTTCGAGGATGGCCAGGAGTAGGAGTGCAAAGGAGTAGGGGGAAGTCGGCCTAACGGACCCGAGGCCGCGAGGGTCTATTATGCGCACGCCAAGCGGGGATGTGCCCCGCAGTGAAAGCCGCCGCCGCGGATGCTGTCCTTGGCCAGCGCCCGTCGCGTGCCGTGCCCCGAGAACTCGCGGGCTTCGCTCCATCGGGCAGCACGCATGCGGGGAAACGCTGAGGAGGAGGTCGTGGCAGGACAAACGGGAAGGGAGTCGTTCGGAGACTCCTCCCCACCCCCCTTGGTTTCGAACAGCGGCTTCTCTGCGCGAATTGCAGTGGCGACAGTGTACGTGCACCGGTAACAGGCTCAGTCAACAAAATCCCCGGGGTGGAGAACTGACTTGGTTATAAGCGATGCTTAGTTAAAAGCGGGTGTGATTTGCTCACTACGCACTGCAGTTGCGTTCCACGCACTGCACTGAGTGAAGAGGCATAGGCGCCTAATTATACCGCCTGGGTTATACCACCTGGGTATAATCGGCCCTATGCACTACAGTGGATGGAACACAGTTGGAATAGTGAAACAAGATGAACAAAACCACATTTCCACAAAAGCGATTTTGTTATGATGAGTGTTCAGGCAGCCGGAAGAACGCTGAGTGATCCATCGGCAAACAGCGTTGCTGGAAAATAAATTTACGTGTGATTTAAATGATTCTTTAACCATACTAAAGGGTCTAGTGTGCCGCGTTTGCCGACGTTTTGTTCGTCTGGCAGAAATCCCCGGTTCCGATACAGCGATTTGGGATGCTGGTCTCGTTCGGATCGTCGGCTTTAGGAGGCAAGTGACGGTGTGACGACGTCTTGTTGCCGCGCCAATGAACACATTGGCCGTCTTTGAAACAAACGTGCGCAGAAACGACCCTTCAGTGTTTGCAGCTCTCTCTCTCTCTCTCTCTCTCTCTCTCTCTCTCTCTCTCTCTCTCTCTCTCTCTCTCTCTCTCTCTCTCTCTCTCTCTCTCTCTCTCTCTCTCTCTCTCTCTCTCTCTCTCTCTCTCTCTCTCTCTCTCTCATTCCAGCCTTTTCTTTCTGCGTGTAAAAGCGAGAATAAGCAAATGCGAAGCGACAAGAAATGAAGCAGGAAAACGGGGAACCGTCGAACAAAATGAATGAATGAATGAATTTACTCGTTTAGAGATACTGAACGCTCGATGTTGGGGAAGAGGAAGAGGGGCGAACCTGGAAATGAACTTGTCGGCTGGAAATAAATAATGTATCTGATGCACGTACATGGTGCGCGGGGCACATTCGAGGAGGGCACTAGGAGAGTGAAAGTAATAAAATAAATTTTCCGCTTTCTTTTTTACAGCGGAGCTGTGTAAAGCGCTACCGAGAATGGTTCGGTTGTGTCTGCTTACAGCAAACGCTTTGCGGGAAAGCCGACTTCCTCGTGAATGCTTTGTTGCTCTCAATCTGTCTTGAACAACAACAACAAAAAAAAAGATACCTCTATTGGCCGCTAAGACGACTGATATCATTGCGCCAAGTTTCATTTGCTTTACATAATTAGTTAATTCACTGTAGAGTTGTAAACAGCTAGGGAGCCCCGTGTTTGCCCGCGGAAATGAAACTGTAGTCCTTGGCTAATTAATTTAAAAGTATCGCCCCAAATCGCAAATTAGAAACATGCTCGTTCTGTTTCGTGTACTCGTTTAGACTGCGCCCCTGTCAATCGTGTGTTGCGTCGTGCACGACTTCGTTCTCCAGCCAGGTTCGCAGCGTGGATTGGGGCAATTTTTTTCTAGTTTCGCTTTATGCATTTTTGAGGTTAGCTACCCTCGTACGTCCTTGCATAAAACGCTCCGCTTGGCAGCTCCAATTCCACCCCTAACCAAAATCGCACTTCACCGTTGCTGCAACCGGCGTCGTCCGCCAATTTGCTAAACGCGGAACGACAGGGTTCAGTCAACTTGCCTCACCGCCACGTTGCACAGACCCGCCCTGCGCATAACGGCAGTAGTAGTAGTAGACGCGTGATATCGGCGTGTGCTACGAGATAGCGGGCCAAGGTCTCGTCGTGCCGTGGATGCTTTGTTGCGTGAAACGGCGGGGCTTTGCTCTTAATGACGAGCGCTCCTCGCGCCGCCCAACGCCCTCCCACCCGGCAGGAGGCTGCCCGTGCATGCAACGACGACGTTCTTTTCATCCGGGAACGTTGTGCCTGTTGTCCGTGGGCCGCTGCTGCAAAGACGACGTATCCTCGGGCGCGTGTGTGTGCATGTAAGCCAGGGCCGACGACGGCGAAAAGTTCCCGCAGGGGCAAAATGTAGCGCCCTGCGCCGCCAACCGTTGCGTCACGTATTACCATTGCTCGAGGCTCTCGGGATGACCCAAATTGTTCCAATTTTCGAGACGTCGCTGGCGAACGCGCGTGTGTGACGTGGCGCCTTAAGGTGTACGGCGACTGAAGGTCATTCCACTGTGTTTCGTGAAAGAAAGCCCCTTACTTGGTATAAACGCAACCGCATAAACCCTTTCACCCCCGCCTCGTCAGAGATAACTGATTCATGTATACATGGTCGAGCGGTAGGAAGCAGGACTGTGTGTGCCTGTTTTTTCTTTTCTCTTTTTTTGTGTGTGTGTGTGAAGCAGGGGTCAGTGGCCTCGTGTCCAAGCAACGTCCCTCATCTACGCCTCCTCTGTTTTACTTTTTTTCGCCGTAAGGGTGGGTGATATATACGGTCATTAATTTAAGAGAAAGGGAAATTACTTGTCTAGATTTTTATTACCAAGTTGCAAAGCCGGCTTCTTTTTTCTCTGACCACTGCTGGCATTCCTGTGTAGCTGTCGCCGTTATTGACGCAACGCTAGCCGTACCGTTGTATTGATGCTTTTTTTTTAGGTGCGAAGCACCTTAAGACCTCGCTTTGTTCGTGGCTTGTCCTTTGGCGTCTGTGTACAGTGTTGCGCATGCGCGAGTAGAATTGGATTTGGATTGAATTAGATTTGGATTGGATTGAAATGGATTGTATCGGATTGGACTGTATTGGATTTGAATTGTATTTTCTCTGTACACACGCGTTGTCACTCATTTACATGCGCAAGTAGGCAATGCCTCGGGTGATTTACGGTAAGAACGATCCCCAGTGCTTCGCCCACTCGTCATGGTTCACTTCGTGAAAGTGCGTGATTTTTTTTTTTTTTTTTTACTGTCCGGCTTTTCGACTGTTGGAGCCGCGGCGATCGAACGCCAATTTTAAAGGGACACTGAAGTGAATTTGTCAATCTCCCGTTTTTGCTTGCACTGCGTAGACTGGCTCAAATTAACACACTTTTCATTATTTATCCGGCTGATACGTCGGTAATTATTTTATAAAGACCGAAAGAAGAAAAACTACCATACGCGGTCTGCGGCGGCCGCACCAACTAAGCGCTGTGACGTCGGGAGGAGATGCACCGTGATTGGACGATGTCCAAGATTAGCATTCAAACAAGTTTCGATTTCGGTTCTGTAAAACAACATCCTTGACATCCGACGTTATCGTTGGATAGGGATTCTCGATATCTCAATAATCGTCATACCGCGCTTCTGCCATGTTGTCGGCTGTAAAATGCATAAGAAAAAGGCTCCCAGGACGACTTCGAATCGTAGCAATCACCGAGGCCTAGGCAGTGGATGAACGTCCTCAGCGTCACCGCAGACGCTCAAATGCCATGCGCTTTCCCCCCATATTTGGAGCTTGCCTCCCTGATTGATTGTAGGGTTTAACGCGCCGACGCAAGGCAGGCGATGAGGCGCGCCGTAGTGGAGGGCTCCGGATTAATTTTGACCACCTGGGGATCTTTAACGTGCGCCGAAATCTCGTACACACGGGCGTTTTTGCTTTTCGCCTCCATCAGAAAAGCGGCCGCCGCGGCCGGGCATCGAACCCGCGACCTCGTGCTCAGCAGCGCAACGCCTTAGCCACTCAGCCCCCGCGGCGGGTAGCTTGCCTCCCTCATGCCTGTATCGTAAAAAGCGTGTTCGCACCAGGCCAAAGGTCTGCTGATTCTGGCCTGTGCCCACCGCCCGCAAGCAGTCGGTGCTTACGGCAACAGCACGCCAACGAGAACTCGCTAGCGCGCCAGTGCCAGCCTGCGCGTGTTCTGCAAACTTGTTCGTGGAGCAGTGAACGTTACGGCCCAGAAATGATGAACTCAGTATAGAAAACATCAGCCGAAAATGAAAAAATCAACTTACCAAAAAAAATGTACCCTCGGGGATTCGAACTTGCAAAATAAAATACCTAGCGCGCCAGACCACTCGGCCACGGGCCATCGCAAGGGCTAATGGAAATATAAGGTATATAATGTATATAACCAATTTACACTTTTAGTTTTTGTGTTTTAAGCAGCTTAGGTGACTATTTGTTGTATAGCATTCGTGCAGAAAGCGTCCCCCAAATTTCCACAATATCTCACGTCTAGCAATTGCATTTCTTAGAGGGAAAAGCGTTCGCAGATGGGTAGTCGCGCTGCTGACCGCTGTGCTTGTTCGCCCAGCCCAAAAAAGGGCTTCGTGCCCCTAGTTTTACGCTGTACGGTAAAAGTTTGTTGATTTTATTTCCTTAGTACCTATATTGACTTCGCTGACTCTTCTCCCGCCTTCAAGAGGTCTTATATTTTCCTACTGGCGTACCAGTCAGCGAAGCGTCGCATGTGCGTTTGTGCAGTGCTTGTGTGGAGCGACCTGGACTTGGAGCTTGATACAGTGTGCAAACTAGCAAAGTAAAGAAAGGCACATTCTTCCATTCACAAACGTGTCGTGGCTTAGTTTCAACTGAGCGAACGAATTGCGACGACCCGTCCGCGGCCGGCGGACTCAACGCTGTGCCGACTGACTCTGTCGGAAGGTCGGCGAGCCGTGCAGTAGCGCAGTCAAGCCAAGTCATCTCCTGACGTCACACGAAAACGCCACAGAAAATGGGCGAGGATGCAGAGAGGAGGACAGCACTTTCGCATTGATTTTTCTACTAAATAAATTCGCGTAAACCCACTCAGAGGGGTCGAAACCTAACCTATGGACTCCGGACTACAATTTGCGCTAGTAATCCCGCAATGTTTACAAATCACTTCAGTGTCCCTTTGAGGTGTCATCGCCTGCCCAAGCCTTGGTTCGGAGTGCTACGGCAAACAGCTATCCTCTCTCACGTTGGTTCCGACTCCCTATTGCACACTTGTCGTCATGCACACGTTGTGTCCGTCGAAAGTGAAAGTGGAACAACTGCGGCGGGACCGGCACGAGCGGTTTTCTCCTTTGTGCGATCACGTGCCCTGTCGCACCTGCAAGGGAGGGGGGGGGGGGGGGATGTTTGAATGCGTGCCGCGCAACACTCGCGTTCCCATTGTCACTGTTTGACAGCTGCATAGTTCCGACGTCTTGCACCGTCCCCCCCCCTTCTTCCTTCACCTCCGGGCCGACCTCAATGAGGCCGCCTTCGTTCACTCCGTAGGCAGAACGGCGTCTGATTGGTTAAACCGAACTAAATCACTTCGGAACTTGTCACGCCGAACAGGCATGCCTGTAACTTTCATACGCGTTTGGTCTGTTCCACGGGAGCGAATGTCGTGAAGTAAGCTTCGTTAGCCTAATTCTTTGGGGGGGGGGGGGGGGGGTCCTTCCCAACGCATGTCTCGTTATGCTTGCTGAGCTCGATTGTGAACTATTTCCCTACTACCCGCCACGGTGGCTCAGTGGCTAAGGCGTTGTGCTGCTGAGCACGAGGCCGCGGGTTCGATTCCCGGCCGCGGCGGTCGCTTTTCTGATGGGGGCGAAAAGCAAAAATGCCCGTGTGTACGAGATTTTGGCGCACGTTAAAGATCACCAGGTGGTCAAAATTAATCCGGAGGCCTCCACTACGGCGCGCCTCATCGCCTACGTTGCGTCGGCGCGTTAAACCCTACAATCAATCGATCTATTTCCCTACTCGCGGCGCATCTACGCAAGCACACTTGCACGTAACCTATTGTAGCGACTATACTGGTAATAAATAACATTAGTTTTATATCTGTGTAATACTTCAATTGATGGTTACAGCAAGAACGATTATGACAATTCATTTATGTCATGTGCGGTCGGTTACTTGTAACCGACTGCGTATTTTGTAAAGGCTAATGTTGCAGAAGTCTGCTTTTTTTTCGTCTAGAAAGTTTTGACTGATCATAAAACACTTTTCGGAGTAGCGAATATTTAGCCTATTTTTTTGTAATACACAAATGATAAAGGCAACCTCGCTGAAGGAAATTTTCTTGTCTAATTTAAAAGCAGGCTTATTTTTTTAGTGAGAGCCCTTAGATTTTGCGCAGGCACTGTATTTCAGCGTGTAGAAATGATCAAATCCGATACTAAATTAATTCTGCCCAAACCACTTTGTGGAAGCCACCCGTGACGACACGAAAAAAAAGCGAGGTGGTAATATTTACCGGTAACTGAGAAGTTTGGCCCTTTAAGAGAGAGATAGAGAGAGAGAGAGAGAGAGAGAGCGTATGCGTCTTTACTTTCTTTTTTTTTTTTTTTTTGCAGCGGTAGATAGCAACGTAGTTACTTTACCAACAATTAGCCGCTTCATCGAAATACGTAACTTAATATTAGCTTGTGCCGCATCTGCATTGCCGCGTGTCGTAAACACACCCTACACGACTAAAAAAAATTCACGCACCTCCATGAAGTGAATCATGATGAGTGGGCGAAGCACTGGGGATCGTTCTTACCGTAAATCACCCGTGGCATTGCCCACTCGCGCATGTATATGAGTGACTACGCGTGTGTACAGTATATAAAATTGCAATCCAATCCAATCCGATACAATTAAATTTAATCCAATCCAATCCAAATCCAATCCATTTCAATCCAATGCTCTTCGCGCATGCGCAACACTGTGTACACGGACGCCAAGCCCCGGGCAGAGCGAGGTCTTCAGGTGCTTGGCCCCTAATACGCGACACCACGCAGCTGCGTGTAAACGTTCCCGTCAGCTGACTGCGCGTGCCCATCTCGGGCAGCCCTCGGCATCCGGTCGCATTCATTGGCGTGATCATCGAACTCACGCTCGGGTACCCACCCCACAGCCGTCAGGTCGACACCGGCTCGCGCGAACGCGCACCAAGCATTCCTCCTGACGCCGTGCATGTCTGCCCCTCTTCAAGGGCGCTTCCACGGTCGGTTGGCGCAGCACAATTCCCCGACTCCGTGCTCGAAATACTGCTGCAGTCCTCCACACTGTGGTATATACCCGTCCCAATCGGTTACCGCATAACACCTCTTGGAGCGATGACTGCGTAATGGAGGCGTGGACAAACAAATAGAGCAGGGGGGAGGAAAACACGACGGCGGGGGGGCTCGGCGGCGGCGGCGCCGTCGGTTTGCTCCAGTGACCCGCTTTCGACGCCCCTCGACGACGAGGGCAGCGATGGACGCTGGGAGCCCGCGCTGTCGAGCCGGGGGCGACCTTGTCCTCCCTGCTGATCGCGCTCGCTGCCCCCTTCTTCCCCGCACACCTAACATAGCGACACAGTCGAGCAGCTGTTGTGCGGGCAGCGCGCTGATTCACGCGGCCTTTGGGTCTCGCTTTTGCAGAAAGTTCGCGCGAAGGCTGGTGGGAACGCGGTGGGTGGGGATCGAAAGCGCGGACGCCGTTTGACTTTTGTAGCGAGTGCTTGCCGAAGGAGCAACTCTAGGTGGAGCAGTTTAGCATTTTGCGTCTCTCTCTCCCTTGATTCGGTTGCTGGTCTCGTGGGCGGGGCTCGAAGGCGCTGATGTATGTGCATATGCAAAAACGCTGGTCCCTTCGCAGATCTGCCACAGTTTGCAAGGGCACCGTGCCCGTACCATATGCACTAGAGTGCTAAATGGCTTTGCGCGGGCATGTGACCCGCTCTTCTTTTTCGGGGTGTACGCGTTAGGGTAGTATAAGCTGGCATAGCAACCTCCTGTTACGAACACATTTTTATTTCGGCACACCCGCTAATAGCAGCACTAGAATTAGAAGCGTAGCGCGATGCAGATTCACTAGATTGCATGGTGAGATGACAGATGCCACCCCGCCGATACGAAGGGCATGTCTAGCCATCATCATCATCACGTGAGAAGAGTGACCAACACTTTCGGCAAATTTGTTCGTCTCAATGCTGGGGCAGTTCTGACAGAATTCCTCACGTTATGGTTACGAGATGAGCGTGGTCGGGTAAACTGATGCCTTTGCTTTCCTTTGTTTTAGTTCCGGTACCTCTGTAACTTCTGTAGAGCTCGGGCGGGCCCATGTAGAAGGCGGGATAGTTTTGCAGGCAGCCGTTGCATTGGTTTGATCGGCTCACAACTTGCATCTTGCTTGTCGTCTACTTGCTGCGACTAAACCCGTCCCTGGAGCTTTTCAGCGGGAGGCATTTCTCCTGTTTTATGGCACCGACAAAGCAGGCGATATGCTAGATTGTAAAATCACTCTGGTAAGTTTGTCTCTCGCCTGGCAAAAAAAAAAAAAAAAAACAATCGTAAAAACAGCCGGCATTATCACCAGGCCTGCTTAATTGGATTTGACGGCTGGAGCAGATTAAAGCCCACTTACTCCCTCCAACCAGTGCCGGTGTATGCAGCGGAGCGATCGAGACTCCGATTTGGCCGTCAAGGCAGCACCCTATATATCTCCCTTCACCGCTATCCCCCTTTTGCAGCGAAGCTGTATGCAGGTATGCCCTCCGGTGGTTGTCGCTGTACGTCCGTCCACGCGTCGCGCCGCCACGAAAAATTTTTCTTCTCCAGTTTTTCGCGAATGCTGTGTAGATGTCAATATCATGATTGACGCATATTTAAAAAAAAGATCGCACTGAAATTGGCCGTTTCATTTATTTGTCACACTAATTAGGTCGGTCGCAGTAAAGTTGTAAATATAGTTCCCGCCTGCTGTCGACGCATGGTCCTCTATACTACGGCAGGGAAACGGCAGCCCCGTGTTTGTCCCCCAGAATAAAACTGGTCCTTGGAGTTTCGCTCAGCTTGTTAACCCTTTCACCCCTGAATTTTTTATTTCTGTCAAAAAGCTTTTTTGTGTGTGTTTTCCTCATTATTGAATCCTATAAGCTTACGAACGAAAAAATTGAGATTTGGTGCAAGTAATTCGCGATTTAGAGACGAGAAGTCTAATTGGGTCAGTATGCAATTGGAATTTTATATTCCAACAGAAAAATTCTTTTGCCTGTTTTCCTAAATTTTGAAAGCCGCTGAGCCCACATACAAAAATAAAGCTGGCATTGAAAGCTTTTTTTTTTTTTTTTTTGAGTTCCAGCCGTGTAATCAAACTAGGACTTCGGGCCTTGGGGTAACACCGACGTCAGCGTGGTGTTCACTGCAATGCCTCCCTCTCTCTAGCGTTGATCTGTTGCGGAAAACAATGGTGATATCTATGGAAAGAGGCATTCCTAAAGAGCTATTTCCCAGAAAAATATCTGCTTTAGTTTTGTTCTGAAATTGCTATAAGAATGCTGGTTAATGTCCTAGAGGGACACCAGGGCCGAAAGGGTTAACTAGCAAGTATGCTCAATGCTAGCAAACGTTCTGAAGGAGGCGAAAAGCAAAAACGCCCGGGTGTACGAGATTTCGGCGCACGTTAAAGATCTCCAGGTGGTCAAATTAATCCGCAGCCCTCCACTACGGCGCGCCTCATCGCCTGCGTTGCGTCGGCTCGTTAAACCCTGCAATCAATCAATCAACGCCAGCAAATGACTCAGCGAGCAATGGAACGGAATATGATAGGTGTAACATTAAGGGACAAGAAGAGAGCGGAGTGGGTCAGGGAACAAGCGCGTGTTAATGACATACCAGTAGAAATTAAGAAGAAGAAATAGACGTGGGCAGGGCATGTAATGCCAAAGCAAGATGAACGTTGGTCATTAAGGGTAACAGAGTGGATCCTTAGAGAAGGCAAGCGTTGCAGGGGGCGGCAGAAAGTTAGATGGGCAGATGAGATCAAGAAGTTTGCGGGGATAAATTGGTCGCAGTTAGCACAGGAGCGGGATAATTGGAGATTAATGGGAGAGGCCTTTGCCCTGCAGTGGGCGTAGATAAGATGATGATGATGATGATGATGGTGGTGGTGATGATGATGCTCAATCGCAAATTACGAACAGACGTGCTTTGTTTCGCGCACAGATGCGTCGATTGTGGTGAAACACGCCGCAGCTTCGCTGGCAGCCCTTCTCCACACAGGGGAATCCCAATGGTGAATTTTTTGCGTTTGTTTTGTCGTTTGTTTTGTTAGGTGCTGTTTGTGCTCCACATTGGGCTGATTTGGAATAATCGGGAGTGAGAAGTCGGCACAGATATTTGTGCTCGTCATGAATCGAACGAACCCTTGCGTAAGAAAATTCCGTTTGGCGTTCCTTTCGCTGACTTGACAACTTCTGCCATCGCATTGGGAAAACCCCAAATTGCCTCGTTCGCACTCAGGACGGCTTCAATGGAGATACAACCGGATTCCGCTCTTGTGTACTCGATTACGAGCTGCCCCAGCTCGTTATTTTTGCTGCCGGTGGCTTGCGAGGAACGGAAAAGAAAAATGTGGGTTGGTGGAGAATCAGACTGGCGCGACATGTATGAACGGTAAATGGTATCTTCGCCGATTTTCTGAGAACCGGCTCCCCGCGATGCAGCTAATCCGCGTGCACCATAGTAGATGGACCGGTCCAAGAATGTAGGGCAAGTCGAGTAAAATCTGTGTACCCTTTGAACTGGATGCATGCTCGCCGACCCCACGCGTGCGCGTCAACAAACCATAAACTAAGAGCGGTTCCTTGCTTCAAGCTAGACGGAAAATCCGAATCTATAGATGTAGATTACATGGGACGTCACTCTACGATACTGCCAACAAGCAAGCGTGAGAAATAAGCACTGATGGTAGCAAAATTGTGTCTTAAAGGGACCCTGCAACATTTTTTTGAACTTTTTTTTTGAAATCTTAAAAGCTTGCAGGACGTAGTCACCCAACACACCGAGTACTTAGATTAGGGGGTCGCAAAGTACCTCAGCCAAAAATTACTACACTATGCCCGTCAGATAACTTCGAAATTCGCCCAAAAGGTTTTTCTCTCTTTCCCGGTCTTCAAGTTCTTCCACGGCTCGAACTACGTCACTAACGCCATGTAGCGGCTGTTGGCCGCTTTTCCTTCAGTTGCAGCAATGAACGCTTTTCGATAGCAACTTAAAAAAAAAAGCCACGAAAACAAAGCAGAAATGGAAGCCGTATCTGGTGCGACGAGCAAATCACTCAGTGCCGCTCCGTGCTGGCGATAACTGTAGCTTTCGCAGTGGTTCCAGACGCGAAGGAAAGCGCTCATGGAAAGTGTTGCGGGGTCCCTTTAACCTAACCAAACGCTTCTCTATCGTTCGTCAGTACACAGCGATCGACCCAATCTTTCTAGGCGTCGAAAAATGCAAGTACTTCTAAAACGCCACCAGCGAGCTAGGCACCGAAAGCTTCGCTTTAAAAATGTCACAAGGGGGAAGCTTCAAGCCTCTTTTATATGTACAGCACAGGTTGGCGCACACCGAGTTCTCAATATTCAGGGTCCTGCAAATAAGGAATTCTGTTTTCCCTCTGATTGCACATCGCAAACACGAAGATAAAGGCGCTGTATGCATTGGAGAAATATAACGACTATCAAAATGCAAAGAATAGGTGCGCCTTGTCTACAAGCAGATAGGAATAACGTTAGCGGCATTAGTTCGCCACGAGCGTGCACGTTGCCAAAGTTGGTAGCTTGCGCTACGCGGCGAATGCGAAATAGCAGATACGGAGGACGCGTTCACCGGTCACGCACGCGTGCACTGATGTTTATGGTCATTGAGGTGTAGTCACGGCCACGTCACGTGACGCGGTTCCGGTCAGATGTCGGCAGACATTTGCATCGTTGCCGTTTCGTTACAGCCGGTTTTGCCGAGAAAGTTTGTTCTGCTCCTCCGTACTTCCTCTCGTTGTTCTCTGCCTCGAGCGCGCGAGGTTGTATCTTAATCACGCACACCTGGTGCAGTGGTTGAGTGGTTACAGGGCCACGCGAGAAGCCTCCATCCAGGAAGCTCGTTTTCTGTGTACGATTCCGCAGCTGTGCCTCATTGCGTTTACCCTTGGTGCGGCGAAGGTTGCTGCAACTCTGCTTGAACTCGCACATGGAAGGGTTAGGTCCGCGGGAAATTTAGAAACGGCTGTATATGTTCGTGTCTCTGTCTATATACGTGTGTGTGCGTGTGCGCCGTGAGAGAGAGAGAGAGAGAGAGAGAGAGAGAGAGAGAGAGAGAGAGAGAGAGAGAGAGAGAGAGAGGAGAGAGAGAGAGAGAGAGAGGAGAGAGAGAGAGAGAGAGGCAGTAGAAGCACCCCCTCCAAAACTGGCTAAAGAACCAAAGAAAGCTTCGTTTTAAATAAAGAAAGAAAAAAAATAGCAGTGGCTTAGCTCGGCTATGCCACGATATACGTAGCGTGAGCTAAGGTTCAGCTGGTTATTCTTAGCTTTCCTGGTTGTCTAGGATTAGCTTGATTATCATGCTTACTGCTGCTTCAATGACACACACGGTATACGCATTATGTGACCCATGTACTATATTTATGAAGCGGCTCCGACGCAGCGCCACCCAATCGCCCCAGAGCTAAGCCGGTTCCACTGGCGCACACCGGTGTTGCTGCGACGCACGAGCCATCGGTTGCACACCCGGCCACCCCTCGCATGATCATCAAGTGGACCGGGCCGCCACGTGCGGAACGGAGGTCGGCGAAGACGCTGGGCGCGTGGGGTGTGTGAGAGACGCCGGGCAGCGAGCAACGTTCTGTGCGCCGTGTGACGTCACTGCTCCTCGCGCATGCGGAGCACGGCTCTCCAGGAGCCACGCGAAACTGGTCAACCCCGGGAAGTGTAGCTCACGCTACAAAAGAAATGAAAGGAAGAAAGAAATAAAGAAAGAGAAAGCGAAGTAATCTCAGTGGGGGCGGGAAAGCGAGCTCGTCGGCGTGGTGGCGCGGTGGTCGCCTACGCCACAACCTGGCGCACCATCGTTAAGGTGGCTTACCTTACCATCGTCCGCGACATCGCCACATCTGCCTTTTTTTGTATTGTAGACGCGGGCGTGTGAGTCGGCGCATGGGAGCCGCCGAGTATGGGCGTGAGAGAGCGAGGCAGTGCACGGTGTGCATTTGCATCTGTCCTCTCTCTTCTAATCTCGTTGCGGTTTTTCTCTTTTTTCCCGTCGGCGGCGGCAGCGGTGAGGTCGGACGCGGTAGGGCAAGGCCGCCGCCGACCAACTAACCCAAATCCCCGGCACAGGCCCCTGCAGGCCGACTGCGTGGTTCGAACTGTTGGTTTCTTTTCCTCCCGCCTATTTATCCTTGTTGGGGTCGTCGTTATTGAGTGCCATCAAGGGCTCGTTTTGTGGTGATTTAAAACAGCAAGGAAGGATGAATTAATAGAAGGCTTTGTTCTTTCATCAAAAAATTAAAAAGAGCGCAATCGTCGAGGACAGAGAAACAAGAGTTGCTAGTGAGCGCTCGTCCAGTCTACTGTGTTTCTCTGTCCTCGTCCATTGCGCTGTTTTTAATTTTGAAGGAAGGACGTTTCCCCGCCGCGCAGCTGGCACTGAAGAGACCTGTACTGGTGTGGGCGATAAGCCTGTCATTTGGAATGTGAGAGATGTTTGTTCGACCGATAACGCGGAGATTCCTATAATTCTCTGGACAGGAAATCCATTGGTGAGTTGGTCGCGGTGGCTCAGTGCTCTAAAAGGCGTTGCCTGGCTGCCTGAACACAAGGACGCATTGTTCGATTCCCGGGCCCGGGCGGCCGCTTTTACTGGTGGAGGCGAAAAGACGAAAACGGCCCGTGGTATTGAGATTTCTTCGGCGCACGTTAAAGATTCCCAGGGGGTCGAAATTAATCCGAAAGCCCTCCACACTCCCGGCGCCGCCTCATCGCATGCGTTGCCGTCCGGGGCCGCGGTTAAACCCTACAATACAATCAATAAGTCATCAATCAATCAATCAATCATCAATCAATCAATGTAATCAATGTGGGTTGGCTTGATGGGCAGAGAGGGAAACGAGAGGGAAGGGGTTTGTGCTGGAAAGCGTCAACGATGGTAGTCAGCCGTTTGACCACGTATCACAGACATTCGAGGATTCTGTCTTATGGGCGCCGCAATAATTTGGTTCTTCGTATGTACGCAAATGTCGCGAAAGCACCGCAACAATCGTCCGTTCTGCGTCTGTGTTCTCACGTGACGTCAATACCTCTTACAATCGTCGGTGCCGGGTCACCTGGCTCCCCCTGCTTTGAAGGGACGCGGAAATCACTTCTTTAAACGATTGCTTGAGGCTGAATTGTGTAGTTAAAACTATTTATGCCTTTGTTTCATCATTAAGCGGAAGCCTGGAGGCTTAGTTTAGCAGCAATGCTCGGGAGAAAAAAAACACCGTGCTACCTTAGTTCCGGCGGCCTCACAAACTGTAGTAGTGAGGTCACAATGTTCTGCAATCTCAGCCTTGTAACTCCTCATTTCCTCCTATGCCACTGTGAACATCGTTTTTTTTTTTTTTGTAGTTGTTGTATACGGTTTAATTGGGCTTTGCCGTCCGTATAGGTTCGTCCGGTGAGCATGTGTCGTCATACAACTGGAGTCAGGAAATAAGCGGGGAGGACTGTGTGAGGGAAGCACCACTTTTAAACTCAGTTTTGGGGTGGACGAAAGGCGCGTAAATCGGTAGAGAAACTTAGAACATTGCGTGGGAATTCTTGGCTTCAGCCGTGTTAGGCAGTTACACGATGCTCATAACTCATTTCCGTGTCCCTTTAGCACTGCTGCTTAACTTTGCGAGGCGCAGTGCGGGAATGGCGTTCCTAGGACGATAGCACCACTACGGTGTAGTGCCTTAGAAGAGTGATTCGTGCGCCCTATCCACAGTCAGTAGCAGCGATAACGTATGACTGGGATTCGAACGTGCTGGAGAAGTACGGGTAAGTCCCAACTTCGGGACTGCTAGGAGCAGACTTTGGGCTTCATGGGGAGGAACGCAAGAAACCTGGTCGGGGGCATATCGCGTCGCAGTTGTCTCCCCCGAAAACCCACAGAACCTTCGCAGGTAGCGCTGCCAATACTACAGTCCGCGATATCCCCCCGTTTTCTCAGCGGGGCCACGCACAAGGTAACCGAGCCCAATTACGCCCCTCCTCCAGAAGTGACTGTGGAGGATTCACGTGGTCCTAGTGGGTGAAAGGGTTTTTTTTAAACGAAAATGTTTTATTCCGGGATACACGAATATTTCACTGACGTCGTATCCGTCACGGAAATGACGCCAGTACAACGAAGCAAGCGGCCTGTAAAGGGTGCACCCCTGCACACAGTGTCTTCTTGCGGGGAAGCAACCTTTAGTGCTAAAGAGTACGTTATACTTAGGGTTGTTCGTTTTCGGGTTTATATTTTAACACGAAAATGTTTTATGACGGAATACACCAAGATTTCACTGACGTCATACCCGTCACGGAAATTACGCCAGTACACCTTTTCCGAAGCGACCCGGCAGCAGGACGTGGCTCGCCAAGCACACCCACAACACAGCCGCCGACCCGCAAGTCATGCTCAGTTACAAATTTCGCTGCACATTTCACTTTAGTGTTTTGACGATTCCTATGACAGAGAAATCAATCGGTTTTTTTTTTCATTAAGCCGTGAATATGGATACGAGTTTAGAAAGGATCGGCTTCGCTATGTGGTATAGCGTTCTCCTGTGTATGTACGTACATGCCGTGTTCCCACATGCTGTGAGTGCTGAGAGCTGGGAGAGGATTCGCGGTGGTAATTCTTTGTTTTCTTAACTAACCGTTTATTTAAGTGCAACCAATCGTTTTATCTTTTCCGTATCCGTCTATCTCAGTCGGTCTCCCTGTTTAACAGGCCACAACGGTGTACACACCCGGCGTAACGTTCGTAATTTTAGACAGCCGAAACCCAAATT
The DNA here is from genome assembly GCA_013339765.2 of Haemaphysalis longicornis. Taxonomy (NCBI): domain Eukaryota; kingdom Metazoa; phylum Arthropoda; class Arachnida; order Ixodida; family Ixodidae; genus Haemaphysalis; species Haemaphysalis longicornis. Next base: position 5,184 of record JABSTR010002821.1, on the reverse strand, counting down.
TTCCTTTTCATTGTGAAAGTAGGCTCGAAACAATGAGACGAGTTTTTTTTTTTTTTTTTCCCTCCTCCTTCTCCTGATCCTCCTACACAGGCCTGCGCGGCTTCCCCATTAGTGTACATCATCATTACCATCATGATAATAATTATCCCGCGTTACGGCGGTCCTCCACCGATTACCGGCCGGCCTCGCACAAAGGCCTCTGTTGTTCGAACGCACGCTATCTTTGACCCTGAAAACGGCTGAGCCCATCACGACAAGCGGTTGGGAGAGAGGAGGCGGTGCTTTTTATTCTACCAAGAGGATCGTCGCTTTGTGCCCCTGGTCGCTGCCGACCCAGATGCACTAACGGTACCGGCATAGGAGAGGGCTCGAAAAAATAAGTGTTCTCGTAGAATTAACGTTTCTGGTCTTCCTCGTCATACATGCCTTTTTTTTTTTTTTCGGCCTTTCATAGCGCCGCAATGACTGCGCGGCCCCGCCGGAATTTTTTCCTTTTTCGTTCCGGTTCGAGGCACTTCCCCCTTTAGCTTCCAAATCGCGAAGTAGGCGACCTCCAGCGGGAGAGGAGGTTCGGTCTTTTCATCGTTTTCTTCTCGTTTTCTTCATCTTTTCGACGCGGCCATTAAGGGTCCTCCTCGACTTTGAGTTTTTTGTCCGTCTCTCGCCATTGTTGCCTCAAGGTTTACTCTACCCCGACTATGTTTCCTCAGTGGCCGGCGTGTATAATACGATTGACCCGAGGCTCTTTAGGCCTCCTTTTTTTCTCTCTTACTTCTTTTGTTCGTTCGATATTAAGTGAGCCCCCTGGCTCGTCGTAAGTGGGCTTGTTCAGCGTATAGTTAATTCTCGTTTCGTGATTCCTAGTTTGATTGCGCGTGCCATTGTACCTTCTCTTTTGTTTCGCCACGGCCCCAGGATAATTGCCTCGCCACGAGGAAGTTTAGTGGACGGAAGATGTGTTGCTTATTCACCCTCCGAGCTGTAGTCGCGGATCGTCATTCACAGCGACTGTAGATTTTGGCCATACCAGGCCTTGTGTGTGTTTAATGACGCCAATTGCTTCGAACGTTATTGTCTGTTCAGTGACGTGTAGCTTCGGTTATTTATGCAGTAAGGTGGCAAGTTGGGAAATAACAGGTTTTTATAGAGAGGGCCGAATACCTCTTAAACGCGTGTAAAAAGCTACTTCCGGGTGGGAGCGTTATGCTATTCTTACGGCTGTATACACCTCCCCACAACGGTCGTCGGCGCCTTCCTGGTTCGCATTTCTTAACTGTTTTCGTCGATCGCTGAGACGAGACGTGCGAACCCGCACAGAGTTTCTTTACTCCTATGTTTCCCTTCCGTCATTACCACTTATTTACTACCGTGATAAATTGGAATACGAACAACGGTGCGCGGGGCTTTTAGTATATGGTCCGCATTCTCGGCGAGGGGATGCGCCTGCTCAGTAAGCATAAGTTACCAGGGGGCTTTCCCAACTTTATGCCTGCTGTGCATACACGGCCCGCCGCCAGGGAGCGCAGCATGTACTGAAAACCACGCGCACTTCTGTTCGTGTTTCAATACTTCGTACACATCGTTTTCAAGATGCATCATCAGTAATATTCCTCGAAATAAAGTTCGCCGCTCACAGCGACCTCTTTAATTGGAGCCGAATTAAACTGCAAAAGGAAATACCTCGATAGCCGCACGGATTCAGTGTTATTTCGTTTCAGACTGGCGAGCAAATTATGAATAAATTACAGGTTTGCGAGCAATAAAACATGATTTTAAGATTTAATGGGTGTGATATAGTTTGATCGTGCCGTGAAGATTGCCTCGGCAAGTGATGCAATGAGTTTATGCACTGTTATGATTTATAAATTAGAAGAGAGCTCGTGAGTGATCGAGGGGATCTAATCACTAACGGATTATGGCGGAGTTTGTGCCAATTTTGAATGCATCGGAAAATAATTGGTGCAATCACTGTTGTTGATGAAGCAGTCTAAAAATATAATTGCGAGCCAGTCTTAGACTTCGAGAGGCTGAATTATTTCTCTGTAAACGTCAACACAATAAAACCTCGTAAATATCAAATGAATAGGTTTCAGCAATTGTGTCCCGGAAGTGTGCAATAGAACGAGATCATTGTGATTAATACGATGGAATAAATTGTGTGCGTGAGAGAGGGAGAGAGAGAAAGGGGGTCGACATTTAGGCACGGCTTTCCAACCGCGAGCTGTAGCAAGGTCTGTATCGAAAGCAAGACGAATCCATCAGCTAAAAATTTCTTTCACAACATACAGCTCAATTTCCTTGGGTCTGTACCTGCCGACTGTTTAGAACGGCCCATCGCGTTTGCACGGAGAGAGTAAAGGAACGGCATACCCTCAATGTGGACCATGCTTACAAAAACCACGAAATGAAAGCGGGCTACCCGTTGAAAATGACGGCTTCAGGGTTCGAAATATCGACCAATAATACAAGTAACGCGAGAGGCGAGTCTGAAGCAGTTTAGCTGCTTTTGTTGCTGCTGCTCATATCTCTCTCTCTCTCTCTCTCTCTCTATATATATATATTATTATATATAGATATATATATATATATATACTATATATATATAGATATATATATATATCGTGGGTTCGGATCCCACCCTATGGCCATTTTTGATTAGAATACACACGGCACTTTCTTTTAACTCAAAAATTCTTCAGCTCTGCGCGCAATGCCCCACCACAACCCCTGCCCTTTGCTGTCTTTGCTTTCCGAGGTTTACTCTTGACTAACCAAACCAACCTTATTTTCCTTCTTTATATATATATAATATATATTTATATATATTTATTTTATATATACAGGCTTTCGCACATTTTCCTTGAAAACCTGAAAACCTTTGATGTTTTGTTTTCCGGAGAGAATCAATGGCCCTGTCTTTTCACCAGAATTTAAAGTCAGTTTGCATCTGTCGGTTTTACTGTAACAAGTGTGGGTGCTTCATGAAAGGAATCACATTTCCGAGCATTATATGAACGGTACAAGATTGGTTGGATTTCATTATTACAAGGCAACCTTGGGAGCAGGCACTTATCAATCCAATCCATGTCACGATCCAATCCGCATACCGCTCCCGTGTGTTCTCCCTCGAGCGAGCTTTGCATCGCGAGTCTGTGGACGCTTGCTGATTGCTTGTTAACTGTGCCTCATACGCTCCATCTGCGTTTGCTTTACGTGCAAATGGTGGACGTGTACATAGTTCACCCTGCCTTGAAGCAACACTGCTCGATTTAATTTCAGCTCATACTCTTGCTGACAAAGCAGGAGATGCAGGCAACATTAACGAAGTTTGAAATCAAACAGCCTCAGAAAAAACACAAGAAAAAGAAAACCTGTAAATACCAGCCATGAAATAAAAAATAAAGCTGGGGGAGCATTTACAAACCCGTTAGCACCTATCTAGATGTGCACTAATGTGCTTAGGTATTGTGTAATAAAAAATTTTTGCATTGTGTTGGAAAAGTTATAAATAATCCCAGATAAAACATTAGATGTGGACCTTAAAAATGTGTTTTCTGGTCCTTGAAAGTCCTTGAAAATCCTTGAATTTTTGTTGTTGACGCCCCTACGACCCCGATAATATATATATATATATATTATATATACATATGATATATATATATATAGATAAATATATAATATTATATATATATATATATATTATATATATATATCCGTCACTTGTTAGCTCGCATCACAACAATTTTGACCATTTGACCAATGGGGACATGAATGAAATAAAAAGCAGAGGCAATAAACTCAAATAACTGCATATGAAAGGTTGTGCACCCTTTTGTGCGCGCTAGTATCGAGCAAATTCGGCAGTTTAAGCTGGGGCGTAAGAGGCTCGAATAATTTGGTGCCCGTAGTCCTTTACAGTTCCCGTGAACATGTACAACTATTTTGCTGCCTGAGCGAACAAGTTCTGCTGAATCATTTTTTTTCCGTGTCCATACGTTCTTTCGCAAATCCTGAATGTTTACGCCATCGAGCCTTTGATGCTGCTGTTGTTGTTTTCGTCAAGGAAGCGGAGCATGAAGGGAGAGCATTGTGGGCCAAAATTAGCGTCAGCGTGCATAACTGGCATGAGGTTATACTCGTACCAAGTCTGGGTGCTTCATGAAAAGAACACATTTTCCGAGCGTTATACCCCAACGGCCAGCACTCTGGTTTGTTGTGTTTCCTGTTTATTCGTTGTTTTTCCTTGCACGTTTGTTGCACTCATTTATTATTCTCCAATGGATCATTTCCCCATCAGACCGCATACCGCTCCCGTGTGAACGTTCTGCCCTCGAGCGAGCGCCTTTGTCCGCGAACGCGAGTCGCGATGCTCCCAGCAGGTGCGAATGACATACTCGTCCTTCCTTCTTTTTGCTGATTCATCTTTTTCCTCCTGTCTAGCTAGCACGTGTGGTGCCGTAAGCTCAGGTTATATCGGGGAATGCCCCTTTTCGCGCCGTTATCCTTTCCGGTTTCGTCACGTGGCGGCACCGCATGATTTCGCAACCCCTTGCGTGGCTCTCTCTCTGTTCGGCGGCGCCACGTGTCGGAGACTCTACGCGACTAACATATGCAACTCGGGTGCCACTGCGCGAAACGAGGACTCGACCCGCGAAAAATTGGCACCTGTCTCGTTGCCGTCCGTTCACAAAAGCTTGCGAGAGCATCGCTGCTGTTCACGTGTCGCGGAAGATGGAGGAAAGGGGGCTGGGGGGGGGGTGGGGGTGCGGGGGGGGGCGTGGGGGGGGGTGTGGGTGTGTTGTGGGATTGGGGGTGTCTGTCCGTTTGGATTTTTGGGCCCAACGGATACTTCGTTTGGAGTTGTAAACCGAAGAGCTACGAAGTTGCAACATGGCGGGTTGTCTGCCATTTTTGAGAGCCCGGAACGGAACTTAGTACATTTGGATTCTTGTTATAAGAGATCCGCACATTTCTTGTTCTTGGCATTGTAAGGCGGTATTCTTTGCGGAATATATTGTTTGTTAGGCGCAGCCGGGTTTGTTAGATAGGCCGCGGTTTTTGAATGCATGCAGCATATGACGGTATTTCGGGTTATTAAGTGGGGAACATATGACAAATGTAGGTGAATTAGATAGCTTAAAACGTAACGTTTTTATATGTTCCCATGGTGCTTATGTATTACTT
>JABSTR010002820.1:0-40825 GCA_013339765.2 Haemaphysalis longicornis | reverse complement strand
CTGCTGAACGATCCTGCTGACATAACGGTGAAAGTAGAAATGCACACGAGCGAGCGACTTCGAGCTGCGCTGTAAAATAAATAACTTTATTGCCACCTACTCGGGAAAAAAATTGGGTATAACAAATGGTTGAATAAAGCAAGACCAGGTGACGCTTTCCGGCTTACCGCAGTTCTTCCAGATGCGATTACTATGAAGTTATTGAGCGCAGTGCAATGAATTTTTGTGCAGCGTATATTGGGGACAAAAGCTTGCTTTTTGCGCGCAGTTTCAAGTTTATAACTTTATTCTACCAGGTTTTATGGCCATTAAAACATCCCTTATAGGTGTCTGAACAGTAATTTTTGATATTTAATGGCACGCAAACTATTCGGAGTTTCATATCCAAGTCCACTTCTTGTTCAGTGCGAAATATCACTTTTCTCTTGCGGATTAACTAAGCTCCTGCCCAGTTATATTTTTGAGCAGGAAAGCTCGGGGTGAATCAATTAAAAATGAGTGATTGTTCGTTGATCTTCCCTCTTGCACGCCAACTGGAGGTTTGGGTGACTTTGCGCGCCAAACTCGTTGCCAAAGTAAATGAGGGCCAGGAAGACGAAGTTTGAAGTAGAATAACGAGATTTACGTATGCTTATTTACATTTGTGAAAGATGGTAAAAGAGGGGAAATCATCCGGACTGACGACATGGGAACAAACCCGTTCGGCGAAGTAGATTGGGCTGCCCACCCTACACAAAAATACTGAAATATTCGTCCACTCGCGGGGAACAATTTTCACCTACACCATCGCGTCTCCCATCCCTCCGGGTGTACGCCCGTTCGTCACATGGCGTTTCGTCATAGGCCGGTTCGTAATAGGCCGTTTGGTCGCATAGGATCATTCGTCATAGGGCATTTTGTCACTTAGGGAAGTTCGTCACAGCAACGGTAAAACAAAATTTGCGGTGTGTTTTTAGACGTAAGTGGTGATAAGGCATCACTCATTATCTTTCGTACATCTTGCATAATGGTTGATGGGTGAGAAAGTGTAATTGTAACTAATTTGTACGTGTTGTTCTCACAAATTACGTGATTCCCGCAATGGACCTTTTCCAGTACCGGTCCCTTTAGCGGCCGCCACGGCGAACTAAAAATGGCAGTAAGGCACACCCCCAAGAAATTTTGGCTTTCGGAGAACTCGTGCACAAAGTATCCTGGTCCTGCTGCCGCTCCCGCACTGACCCGTCACCCGCACCTTTCACATGAATGTCACGGTAGCAGGCGAACGTTCTCGTGACTAATCTGGCGTGTTCGAAGCGCCCCCCCCCCCTTTTTTTTTCATTTTCGTAACCCCCTCACTGGCAGCCATGTGCTGGCAGCATGGTCAGTCTCAAGCTCAAGCGTCTTCGCCCCTTTTCTTATAAAGCCATTTGTGTATGCACCTACGAACCCACCACGAGGAGTACAAAGAGAAAAAAAAAGAAAACGTGCAGATTATAGCCGCTCCCTAAGCAGCCGGCCGAAATCACAGAAAAGGGGGGCCCGCGTTCTTCGTTGTAGCCCGTCTTCCAAGAACTTTATTACGCTACGTCCCCGCCTCACTTTTCTGTCTAGGGTTGTGAACTCCTGTCGATAGTTTGAGTGTAAGTGAGTAAAAAACATTTTATTGAGGCGGTGAAGTGGGAAGTTATCAACACACGCCACCCTACATGCCCACTCTGGGTTGCATTCTTTGCTGAACTTTCCCGGAGGGTACGGGCCGCAAAGAGAGAAAAAAAAGAAAATCTGTGCCTCACTTGCCGAGAGAAATTCGGGGAGGGACAAGTCGCTGACCCTTGGGGAGAACGCCCATCGGGATCCAGAATCCAAAATTTGCTATACAACAACAAAAAAAGAAAATAGAATAACACCTTTGTTTTGGCGGCATTTTTAGAAGGCCTTTTCGGTGCATCAACATACCATTACACGCACAGTTAGTTACCGCACGGCTACATAGTGGAATTGCAATGAATTAGAATTTTTCATGTTCATTTTTAATAATTATAAGGGCACTCAATTTCTTCGAAACGATTTCTAGAGTAATTGTGTATTAAAGATGGCTCCGCTATCATGTATTGATTTGAACATCAAGAAAGACGGGCAGTGCAGGTTTTCTCGTTGGATGTAAAGTCTCGTTGGATCTTGTGACGCTTTGGATCTATTGACGCGTTGGATCTAGTGACTCGGTTGGATCTAGTGACGCGTTGGATCTATTGACGCGTTGGATCTAGTGACACGGTTGGATCTCTTGACTCGTTGGATCTTCTGACTCGGGCATCACGTGACCTAGTGGATCTCCTGACTCGTTGGATCTAATGACCTGTTGGATCTAGTGACCATAAGCGGTGTGTGAGCAGCTCCGCCCATTTCTCATATGGAGAGTCGGGGATAGGGATGGGGGTTCGAAATTGCTGGCATCCCCGTACGGTACGGGGGGGGGGCGGTTGAATGTGCATGTGAATGGATATAGTGTAGAATACATCACATATAGAATTTTTTTTAGGAGGGTAAGAATTAGTTTGCAGTCTGCGAAAGGTTGTGGCTTCGTATAGGGAGAGGTGTAGCTGTTAGCTCTGCCCATTCGCTTGCGACACCCGCGAACAACATTCTATGGGGATACACAACAACTTAAAATGCTTGGCAGTGTTCTAAGCACTATCGGTTTTTCTTATCGCTGAATTAATGATGCGACAAGGTTGCTTATGTTAGCACAAAAAAAAACACCGCAAAACATGGCAATCCCCGAAATTTTAGCTCAATTAAGAACGCTGTTTCTATGAAATATTTGTCAAAGATCTTCGACAATCATCGCAAGACGTTTTACCGAGAATTTTGCACTAGTAATTTCATCCAGCCAAACACAAAACATGCTATTCAACCCAGCTCCCTTTTCGCTTCACGGTGTAGCATGTCATGAAATTAAAATCTAAGTCTGTGTGGTTATCGTCGGTTTTTGAAAGTGTTGCTTGTGTGGTCCAATATCAATAAAGGTAAATAAATTAAATATATATTGAAATTTGTTTCCAAGTCATCCTTGTCATCTTCCTTGTCCTTGTATATCAACCCCAACCACTTGAATTTGGACGTTTTCCTTCGCTTTGTGACGTACGCCTACAATACCGCGGTTGAAATTGCCACGGGATTTCCACCATTTTTCTTGTTTGTGGCCGACACCCCTCTTCCGTTCTTGGTTCCTCTTTCGTTTCCTGCCCGGTATCTGCAACCGTCCAGGCACCAGATCAATTTGTTTCCCAGAAAGCGCGTCTAGAAGCTTGCCCGATAGATCACTGTATCCTGCCAGAACGACGGGAAATCTCGCTATGACGCAGCTCACCCAGATGTCTCCTTTCAACCTAGAGACGCCTTTTCGTGCCACAGGACCGTGCGAAGTGTTTCTGTCCCGCTTCATTGGCCCTTAAAAAGCCCTTCCGGGTGCCCCTGCAGTAAACTAATTAGTATCTCCTACTTGTGGCGTCACCAACCACCGGTGCCGCGGCGTTGAGATTGTGCACGTGTCACGTCTGAAGCCGTTCGTCTAGCGTTCTCTCTCCCCCTGAGTTTCGGCCAGTTAAGGCGCTTCACCGACCGAGCCGAAAAAGTGTGAGCACAGTCCTTCAGTCTTAGAGGATACAATGTCCTGCTCTGGTCAATCTCACCATAACGTGCACCAGCCAGGAACACTCCCATTACTTGTTCCGTCTTCATTCACGTATCACTCGCCATCATCGTCTCCCCCACGGGCGCATTCGTTCTTAGCCTCTGCTTCGGCTGGTCTCACACCAAGGTCGATCACGTCGTTGCCCTGCAATAAACGATTCACCACGGCCCCTGGTCGGTCCAGGTCTCTCAATATGCAGGATATTTCTTGTGCTACGGAGGCAAAAGGGAGAAAAATCTGCTGTTTTTTTTTCTCCAATTTTCTTTGATGTTTTATACTGAGTTGTGTATACTGTGTTTGGCTGTATACCTGTCAGTTGATGGGTACCGTGCTGAATGTAGTGGTCATTCTTGTTTTTTACCACATCTGGTAAACCAACTGATTTCATTAGTATATATAACTCCATACAAAGTGTCACCAAAACGTACCAAAGCTCCTCTGTGAGTGGCAGACACCGTCAAACCCCCGGCTGCTTAGGCAAGAAAGCATTGAGGAAGATATTGAAATTTCACCTTCAGAATACATAATAAAGAAGACGCCGACCAGAAGAGAAAATAAAACAATGACGTTTCAGCCCCCCGAATGGGAGCATTGTTCACAATATCACTTTTACTGCAAACGATTGCTATGATTAGGGGCAGATGGGTTTCTGCAAAAGCACTCCCTGTCGCAAGCAGATAGCAGTGGCTCCTTAAGATTTACCGCGGCCACGCAGCCTTCCGGCATCCGGAAGGTCGCAATGTGGCAGTAAGCTTCATCGTGGACCCGTCGGTCATGAGCCTTAGCATACACCGAAAACAGAAAAACAGACGAGTAGCCAACCCAGTTACAACACGCGGTGCAAGGAGCTCCCTTATTTGTTATTTGTCTGGTGCGGCTGCACGGCACATGGTGTCGGTAGAGGGAATACGAGCTATCGCTGCTGTCATGCACGGGCTAGGCCCCGACTGTCGCTTTACAAAGCTGAAAGCGAACTTGATTGCCAAACGGCACAGGGCACCCTCCACACGAAGATAATTGTGCCTAAGAACACGCCTGCAATCTAAGTTCAGCACAATTCTCGCCTATCGTGCGAAACTGTGGAAGCTCGGCTCCAAGAGTTTGAGAAGTGGAAAGATTTTTTAGAAATCCTAAGAGGACGGCCAAAATTACAGAGTAGACGCCGTTCTGCTAAAGTAGATATGGCCTTGCTAATGTAGACCCGCCGCGGTGGCTATGTCTGCACAGGTCGTGGGTTCATTCCCGGCCGCGGCTGCCGTTCACATGTACATGATAGCTTATAAAGTCAACACCGGTAGTCTGTAATTCAGGCTATAGACTACTGCGTCTTTTAATTTTTTAGTTCGATCAGGTAGGGTAAAGCAGATGATTGGTGAATAGTAAAAAAGAGGGAAAATAATGCGATACAGCTTCTTACCTCACAAGACAGGCTATAACTCTAGCAGCTGTGACCACGGTTGCAACAAATGCCACTTTCTGCTAAAAGTATTCAATTTTTAAACCATGCATGTCACGAGTAACGTGTTATAAAATGAATAAGAAACAACAAAACCATTTACCGCTCATTTAGTTTTTGCAACAACTTTACCCTTGCCTGATTTCCTTCAAGCTGCAAATTTAATTATTTATTTCTATATACTGAAGCAAAATTGGGCACTGGCAGAGAGAGCTATTGTATGTACACTGAATACAAAAAAACAAGTTTCTGGACATCTGAAACAGATGTAAATCACAATGCATTAAAACGCACGAAGAATTCGCGAAGATTCGATAGAGCAGGTACTAAGTACAATACCGAGCTGAATTATATAAAAAAATCACCAAACACAATCAATCAAACCAAACATAAATCAATCAAAAGTATGAAAAATGTTTTTAAATGCTGAGACCTCATTTCTCGTGGTAGTAAATTCTCTTTTGAAATCGTTCGGGGGAAGAAGCTGTATATAAATATATTACTATGCTCTTGAAACAGTGCAAATTTAAATGTGTGACTATTCCTACTAGATCAAAGTGTACCAGAAGACAAATATTCATTCTCTAGTAAGTACCACGGTGAGTTCGTGAAACAATGCGGCCATTTGTGGCATTCGCGACCAAGCCTTTCGGATAGGGGTTGTAATTGTAGTATAGCAATGTGAAATGATGGTAGAAAGCTCCAGTCGTAACGGCGGTAACTGAAATGTATTGCTTTCTTGTGAGCTGATTCGAGCGTATTAATTCAGATACTTCGATGGTGTCCAGGATGCTGCAGCTGTATTCTTGAATGGGTCCGACACAGCGATTTATACTTCGGCCATGTTATTTCAAGAGGAGCTTCGCGCAGTGTAAGCATAATCCTTTCAATGCATTGCTGCAAGAGTATTCAATGTGCTTTGACTACGACAAGGTAGGTGCGAAATCATCCGTAGTGGCGTACATTTCGACACAGCCTGCAGGGAAGACTCATTAAAGAAATAAACAAAGAAACAAAACTGCGCCTGCGAAAATATGAAGTCATTGTTTTTTTAAGCGTTGAATTCATTTGGCATTTGTCGCGTCATCTGCAAGATTGTGCAAAAAGGTAAATCACATAAGACAAATCATCTTTGTTATTAGGTTGTATATTTCCCAGTGGTACGAATAGGGGCGGAGGTTTGTGTACACAGAAATCGGGATACCACGTATCTGTAGTATCAACAAAAGCGTCAATAGCAACGAAATCTGGGGAACTCCGGATCCAGCTTTCACTACAGAAGAGTGCGAAGAAATAGTCTAAACTTATCGAACGGGGTGATGTAAAAAAGAGCCGTTCAATCAACTGAGGAAGACTTAATAAGCATAATTCGAAGTTTATGAAGACATTTTGAGTGAAAAAAACGTTGTAGAGGTCTTTAAAAATGGCATCAGGTTGCTTTTACTATCCAAGAGCGGGAGTAATGTAATACGAATATTTGACTAGCCGTGTGATTGTACTAAATCCACGACGGAAACCGTGCTGGAAAGTACACAAAAAGTTTTTTTAGAATCCTTATAACAGGACTAGAAATTATCCGTAAGAAGTTTACATGATTGAAAAGTTAGTAAAATCACGCAGTAGTTCAATGGTGAAAACGTGTTACCAGATTTCATCATACAACATTTTTTTGTCAGTTTTCATGGGTTTTAAAAAAACTACATTATAGTGCCGGCTGGTCGAACCGCACCATCTCAGAAGGAAATCGTTGCAATTCCATAACAACCACCAGATTTCTTATGGCCCAAGTGTACATGTTGATATAAAAAACACTTGTGAAATATGATAATAACGCCATTTGAATATGTGAATATGTGAATGAAATCGGGGATATCGAAGTTTCCAGTGAGGAATGCCGAGAGAATATGCTCATTGAAGGCAGCGGCGATAGTCAATGGGTCACTAGTAGAGACATTTTTTACTTGAACAGTATTAGCAGAGGTCGAGGAGAGTAAAACTGAACTCCAAATTTGTCTTGAAATATTTGTCATTAAACCTCGTAATATACCATAGAAGACTTTAGATGATCTCATTTTGAGTTGTAGCTCTTCCTAGAAACGTTCTATAGGAGGATTTTGAAAGGAATCTTGGATGGTTACTTAAAGGGACCCAGAACAGCCTTTTGTAAAAGATACAAAAGGCCTTTACTGTCGGGTAGTACCAAAATAGCGATGCAATGCCGTTGGAATTATTTATCTACATTCAGTATTAGCTGCGCCAGAAGCAGTTAAATGCCCCTTTCCCCACTTGCCGATTGATTCCTCCTCTCTCTCGGCTTCTTTCAAAGCAGCTGGAAACACTGGTAATAGCCATGTGACATCGCGACGCTCGACTTCCGTTCTCCGCTAGCTACATTCCTGCGCCTGGGCACGCGTCAATAAGTGCAGACCCGCCTTTGCCTCGGGATCACGCAGGAAGGAGGAAGATCAGTCGGATGGCAATGGCAGTGACGTTGCCGGCGACCGACGATCGGCCGAATAAGGGGGGCGCCTCGCCGTTGCGTCAGCCGCGGTCGGCTCGCTGCGGCGACGCGCTCATCAGCTGAGAAAGGTGATCTTCAAAAATTGTTTACGAATTATCCGTACAGCGTATGGGGCTCACACTTGGCTCAAAAATTCCCCGTTATGTGTTCTACCACCTGAATGCATTTGATTTACGCCTTAACGAAGCTTTTCTGGGTTCCTTTAATACTTTAAATAGATTCGCTAGTAGTTTTGCTTCGTCGTTTTTCCACTAGGTTGTGAATCCCACCGCTGAAGAGGCAACCAATCAAATATCCCCCTTGCAGCTTGGTCAGTGTAGTCGGTATGCCCATCGCGAATCTGGGAGAGAAGAGGGGAACTGATATTGGAAAACTTTCACCTACGCGAATAGCCGCCCACACGTCAACAAAGGGCGCGGAAGCCACCCGGGTGAAGATACGTCAGATAGCCCAGCCTTTCTTTTATGCCGTTCTCGTATAACGCACTATCTTAAAAGAATCAAAGTATGTTGTATGGAGGGTTCTTAGCCGTAGTGGCTAGACCTGCATTGGGACCAGCATCGAGGACCACCACCGTTAGGCACGACTCTCAGATTCCTGGGTGGGAATACACAATCTACGGACGGGGCGACTGAGCAATGACAGAACATTCTATAAGGACTGCCGCTCCTTTCTAATGAAGCCACAAAGTGAATCCGCAGTTTCAAAAGGTGCTGACTCACCTTTCAATGTGGCAATGTAACCCAATTAGCATCTGCAAGATTCAAACAAGTAATAGGAGCGAACAAAATTCGCGCAGGTACTAAGAAAAAAAAATCAGAAGCCCTAGCGCTGTCCCTCCTGACTCGGAGAGTATACGCATCCATATGAACTCTTCGTGGTAAACTGGACGAGAATCAGGGCTATGGCAGTAAGGAGAGTAGACGGTCGCAACCGCTGAAACTACCGTGAACGCCACAGATATCGAAAACAGGCCTTCGCGTGAGTAAATTTTCATTGGTGGTTCGTTTTCAAGTCAGAAACCCTTCGATCTTAGAAATCGGCCGTGATGGCGAAGAAGAAGGAGACTAGGTCAGGTGGAGGACAGTATGAAGCAGCAAATCAAACTGCATATGCAATGTTGTTTAAAGGGTACTTATAACCTGGGTGGGCGAGCCTTGACTTTTTCACCATCAACTGACTCAGATGCGTATTAAATACTCCTTAGCCATTGACGGTTACGTAATTATGATTATGATTACGTAATTACGTATTTGTGAAACTGTTATGATCGATCAATTTCAAGCTTTAGAATATTACAATGGCTTGGACGAGGGGTTCAACCCCATACTTTCCATGATTTAATCTTCTCCCACATGTAGCGGTCGAAGAAGAAAGAAAACAGATCGCTGGAGAATGGTGTCACAGCGCACGAAGAGCCTCAGGTGCCGTAAGTCCGTAAGTGCATTGCCCTTCACAAATAAAATGCACTGTAAGACGAGCATAGTAATCATCCCAGTATGCGGGAAGGCATCCCGCGAAAAATGACGTTGTGTTATCCCCGGGAGGATATGCCATCCCGAGACGTCGCGGGCGGAAACCGTACTCCCCAAAAGGCCAATAAGGCAGCGGCTTTCTGGAGGAGGAAGGTGGGAAGTTACCGCCAATACGTGGCGGAAATATGCGGGCCTTTCATGTCGCATTTGCACCATGCCCGTTCGACAAAAAGACAAAAGTGTCAGCAGCCTTACAATACCCTTAAAACCACGTCCACATATGGCTAGTGGCACGTACTTAGGTCAGTGTATACAAGGAAAGCGCTACGATACTGCAAAACCCTGCTGATGATTAGTTACAGCCACCAATTTAAACACCCCAACTACAAACCCGCTACAGTATTGCGGCCATAGACCTTTTGGTCGCCAGTCACTTTGGTAAAATTGATAATGAGATTGCGGACGTGCCGGCTCTTCAGGCCGGCCCTTTAATCACTCACTGCGTCACCTCATCTTTTTCAAAGGTCGAAACTATAACCCCAAACGCAACCTTCTGATGTCAAGAAACTGGCGACTCTTCCACTACACCTTCAGGACCTCCAACCGGAAAGTGTTTCTTGGGGCGCGGAAGCGTTCCTAGTTAAAGCGCAGTCCCGCTTGTCCGCCAATCAGCCCAAGGTTGCAAGGTGAAACATCACCTGGAAGCATTCCCGCTGAACCCTCTTCCTATCCCACTGCCCGTGTACCCATTTGTTGTTGGCCATACAGCCGGGGAACTTGCTTAACCTGGTTCCTGATGGAGAGTGAGTGAGTGAAAAAGACTTTATTAAATGCCGGCAACAGACGTAGTGTTGCCACTACGCCCGGACGGAGCCACTCGTCGGTCCTTTGGCCACTCTACTAGACGGCCACCGTCGCTACTCACTGCAGTGGTGGTCGCCCCCTTCCCCGGAGGGAGGATGGCGCCCCGCAGCTTTCACTCCGGTGCTGCCGTTCGAGAGCCGACAGGATCTGCTGGACAGCTGAAAGTTGGTCCTCCTTGCTGTGACTTCGCGTGACGTCTTGATTCCACGGCGGGACGTCGGTCCTATGCGTGACAGGCAGCGTCGGTAATTTGTATCCCCCTCGATGACTGTAGGCGTCAAAGGTGAGACCACAAAAACCAATAAGAGAGCTTCTCTGAGTGGCAAGAAGACCGGGCAAACTGCAAAGGTGGCTCTCCCACCTAGCTTCTTGTAAGTTCGGCTAAGTTTATGGGTTTTTATTAGCCCAGGATAGACCAATGAACACTCGGTCATAAAACTGTGTACAATGTACGCGTGCTGCCTGGATTTGCAGGTTCGATTCCAGCAGGTTCGGCCGCAGAGTCGCAGGTTCGATTCCCGGCCGCGGCGGCCGCTTTTCTAATGAAGGTGAAAAGCAAAAACGCCAGTGTGCACCAGATTTCGGCGCACGTTAAAGATACCCAGGTGGTCAAAAGTAATCCGGAGCCCTCTACTACGCCGTGCCTCATCGCCTGCGTTGCGTCGGCGCGTTAAATTCTATAATCAATCAATCAATCAATCAATCAATCAATCAATCAATCAACTAACCAACCAATCAACCAACCACAATCAATCAATCAATCAGGAAATAGGAACGTTTATATATAGTAGTGGTGAGGCTGAGATGAGGAACAGTAAATTGAAACACTCAGACCTTTCATGCCATACATTCATCAAAAAGTGTAATCTCGCTCTTTGAGGATTCTATAAATGGTGCACTAACCAGGACATCACTTCAGAAAATATGTGGTGAGCTTCAGTTATTTCTGTTTTTGAGTGACGTTTTGTAATATCTCACACGCGACAGTTGTTAATATCTATATGACGTGCTTTTTCATTGCCTGCAGTTCATCGTGAAGGTTCGTCGGGCTTATTATTTTCACTGAACTATTGTGCTCTCTTAATGTTTCGTCAAATATCGACTTATTTGGCTAGTGTATGCTTTTCCGCAAAAATATGCGTTTGGCGAACAAACTAATTTTTTTAGGTTCTGGAAAAATTCCATTATTTTGATTTGTTTTTCTTAAGTACGCACCTGCATCCTTTGAGAGTTACCACTAGCGTCATGTAATCATTCGTATTTTTTGAATAACGCAGTTTTGAACTTGAGCTCGCCTCGGGTGTGTTTGCTGTGTTTTCTTCGTCCCTGATAACATTCAGCGCAGTAGTAATATAAAGTAATCTCCCTTCAGCATTTCTGCTCTGTCGAGTTGTCTGACGTAAGGCGCAACTTCACTTGCTTACCCCGCCGCCCTAAAAGGAAAAAAAAAGCGATAGCAAGCGACAACGAAGCGGCATGGTGGAAGGTGGGCAAGCGTTGGTGCAATCAGCTCAACTGCACGAGGAGAGCAAGCAAGTATGACGCAGGCTATGGATGATGCGCTAAAATTAGGAAGGCTCCTCTAATAAGCTTCTGCTAGGTAGGCTGAAACGGATGCTGTAGTAACGATACAGCCATAAAAAATGACGCGTTGCTAGTGCTATTTATCAGCCTCTGAACACGATACGGATGGTTCATGTGCAATGCAGCCTTACGCTGTCTGGGGCTGATCTAGAACGCGAGCCTCGATTGGTGCAGGTACGTCGTCCCTGTCCTGTAAGCTCCAGCCGAAATGGAGGATTAGAAAACGAGCTTCCACGGGTTTCGTGAATATAACCTGTTTTAATTGTGGCGCACGCGTTGCTTATCAACGGTCACACTGGACATCATTATGAATCAGCGGTTAGGCGTTTTATTTTGTAATTTATATAAGGCTATTTTAAGGTGAACCTCCCAAGGGCCCCGTTTGGAGAAAAATCGTCATCGTCCGGTCAAGGGAATAGCCACCGGAGTACGGAGTACATGAATTAAAGCATAGAAGCCTGATGCGCTGCCATTGCACTATCTCCTCACTTGGCCTGCTGAGGAAGAAAAGTTGTTTTTGTTGTTCTTGTTTTTGTTGTTTCCGCTTTTGTTCTTTTTGTTGTTGATGATGATTCTGGTTTTTTGCTTTTGTTGTTTTTGTTGTCGTTGTGGCTCTTTTTGTTCTTGTTGTTTTTCTTTTGTTGTTGTTGTTTTTGTTTCTGTTGTTGTCGCTGTTGTTGCTGCTGCTTCTGTTGATGATGATGCTGTTTTGTTGTTTATGTTTTTGTTGTGTTGTTGTTGCTGCTCTTGTTGTTTTTGTTTCTGTTCTTGTTTTTGTTGTTTTTGTTTTTGTTTTGTTTTATTTCTTGTGTTTGTTGTTATTGTTGTTATTTTGTCGTTTTCTTGCTTTCGTTGTTTTTGTTGTTGTTGTCGTTCCTCTCCTCGTGGCACATGAACTTCACCGATTAATCAGGTGCCGGGAGCCTCAAGGGAATAATGGGCCCGATTCACCAAATTCTCAAAACTATGAATTGGAAACGGGAACGTTGTGGAATCGTGCGTGCTGCGTGCACATAAACGCGATGGCACGGAAGCAGCACACGTCCCATCCGCTGCGCCGGACCATAATTGTAACTAGGCTGTGGCATCTGCCATTCTTCTTGACGTAATTCGCACTTGAAGGCGAAGAATCGAAGGCAAAAAAAAAATAAAAAGCGCGCACAGCGTAGCAGAGAAGAAGCCTACAGGCGTAATTGACTCCAAAAGACGAGGAAATAAAAGCGAAGGACTAGACGCGAGTGCGATGTGGCCGTAATTAAGTTAAGTGTAGCCAGGCCTTTTGCCTTCCAAGCCCGTAAGCAAACTTGAATGCCCGTAGAGTTTTTAAATTTTACGGTGGAGCACTTTGGCGCGCGCAACTACGGTTTGACGTCCTCGCCAGCCTCGTAAGCGAGCGAACGATGGAAATGCCGAAGTCTGAAAGAACACGGAGGGGGGGGGGTTTGGTGGGGGTGGGGGAGAGTGCGTGTCGCCATTAAATGTGGTTCTGTATGCCGGCTTCTCGAATGCGCAAGATAAAATAGTCCAGGACCATCCTCCCGTCCTGTGTAGACCCTTCGGGATGGGTTCACTCCCGCGTGAGGTGTTCGCCGCACCGAGCTAAGCGCCACGCACCACGCTTCGGTCACCCGCTGAAGTGATCCTTGGCGGCGATGGCTTCCGCAGTGAAATCGCCTAATCGTTAGTTTGTTCCAATGGGAGGATGGCTGAGAGGAGGATACGGGGAAAGGGTTAGGAGTGTTCGATCTGAAAATGAAAGAAAAGACAGTGGATGCATCACAATTCACTGCACGTTCGCTGCTACAGCGTCACTGCAGCGAGCGGCGTATTTGTTTTACGAAGGAATAAGTTTGTGCAGACGACGAAGACGAAGAGACGAGAGGACGTCCTGTCCTCTCGTCTCTTCGTCCTCGTCTTCTGCGCAAACTTATTCCTTCGTACATCATGAACCAACTAGCCAGCAATCAAGTCCTACTAAGTCATTTGTTTTGTTTTGCCGAGACATTTTGTGAGCGTTCCCAGAGCACTCCAGCCTGAAAACCGAGCTCTCACTCTACAAGCTTGATTTACCGGCGTTCAACCAGGGAAAATCTGAATGCCACGGTTGGAGTTATGTATTGTTCTCACGACGCAACTCTCTCTCCCTCTCTCTCCTCTCTCTCTCTCCGTCTTAGAGAAAATCACTGTCCACGCTGGAGATGAATGAAATTTGATCAACGCTTTCCCCTAACTTGTGTGTGACGTTCATGTCGCGCGCTAGCAAGGTTCGCCGGGAATCTTCGTCGACTGAGGAAAAAGCGCGAACTTTTTTCTGCCTTTTTTTTAATTCGAAAGTTTGCCCTGCGGCATAATAGATGTAGGCGCTTACAGAAACACGAACAAGTTAGTTTCATGTATAAAGTTCAGGAGTTGTCGGTGACACGGTCCATGCACCCAGCGTTGCTGGTCAGGAGGACAGCCAGGGTGGAGACCGGTTGCACGAAGGTGCCGCAGACGAACTTGATGCAATCCCGGGTAGGCCCAGAGCAGGTGCTGCACATTCACGTCCCCATTGGCAGTGGCGCAGAATGGACAGGTGGATCCGTATGGGCCGCGGTATTGCGATGCCCAGGAGGCAGCCACGGACGGCGTAAGGGCCACCCCAACGCGTAATCTCAGCAGCGCAACCTCCTCTCGGCGAGTTAAGTCGCCAGGGAGGTTTGAACCACACGGTGGTATGAGTGCTCGTGTGGTGCGCCGAAGATTTTCCTTTTGTCGTTCCAGGTGCCCGCGACCGTCTTCGGGGAAAGGCAGTAGTGGCCGCATGACGGTACTCGGGCGGCTAGCTGAGTCTGCCTCCGTGTTGCCAGGCACAGATGAACGGGGCACCCATTCGATACATATCCGCAGCACCGTGCTTCTTGCCAAGCGATGGATGGCATCTGAGAAGGATGTCCATTGTGCCACGCGACGAATGTCATGTATGGCTTGCGTTGAGTCAGTCCAGATGATTAGTCGGGAGTACGGCCCCACCCTGACAAAAGGTAGTAATGAGACCAGTCCATCATGTATTGCAGCTAATTCAGTAAGATATACGGGTGGCACTGGAGTGGCGGCATATGAACAGGCTTGGTCAACTTTTGGTAGCTGGGGGCAAACCAGTGCGGTGTGTACCATGCCATTTTTAGCGCTGGCATCTACATACACAATGATTGCGCCGGTGTCTGTACATTGAAGACAAGAGACCTGTGCTGTGGCCTTGCGAGGGTCTGGGCGACATAGACGACCGATGGGTTTATTTTCTGTCAGGTGTATTCGCTGCCATGGAGGGAGGTCCGACTCTTTCACGGTTGTATCTGCTACAACAAAGCCCATGTAACGGGCTAGTGCAGCAGCTGCACTGATGTTAGAGAGCTTACAGGTGCGGGCAGAACAGCGTTGATGTACCAGATCATCGATAGTGTTCAGCTGGGCCTGGACCTGCAGAGTTGGTACCGGGGTCTTTCGGGGCAGGCCAGTAACAGCCCGCATAACATCTCGGTTGATTGCTTCGAGGCGATCCCAGTCCCTCATCGTGAGATTGTGGAATTGGGCCTGATACACGATTCGGAGTTGTAAAACAGACTGCACAAGGAGGCGAGCAATCCTAGTTCACGACCCGCCAACCTTCGTTGCTATTCGGTGTATCAGGTGGATTGTGCGTGCAGCACTCTTTTTGCCCCCTTCACCTATGGAGCCGCAGATCCGGACGAGACAACGTCGAGACCAAGGACCCGTAGACTTAAAACTTCTTGTAGTGGTTGCTGATCAATAAAATCCGGACAGGCCGGGTCCCAAGTCGGCGGCGTTCGTTGTTATTAGCCATGGACATATAAGCCATTTTTTCTTTTGAAAGTTCAAGCCCTACCTTGGCGCACCAGGAGTTGGTTGTCTTTAACGCCGTTTGTAGTGCTCTTTTTTGTACATCGATGTCAGGGTGCACAGACCATACAGTAATGTCGTCGGCGAACATTATGTATTTGCGTCCGGAATTCCCGCCAACTGCCATGCTAAGGGAAGCGAGGCGATCATAAATAATATTGGCTCCCGCACTGAGCCCTGTGGAAACACCGGATACGAGGTGAAACTGCCTGTAGCTTTTCGGGCCAAGCGAACAGAGAAAGGTGCGGTTTCGAAAAAAGGCGTTCACAAACGTGTATACACGATTTGGAAGTTTGAGCCACTCAAGGATCGCAACAATAGCTTCGTGGCTGACGTTGTCGCATGCTTTCTTGATATCCATCGCCAAGACCGTTCGAATTCGATGAGAGCGACCTCTATAAGGACCATAGATCGCCGCTAGGGGGCCGCGCGGAACAGTAACACCTCACACTGGCTCCGCTTTTTTTCAGTCCTAGTGACAAATACTTCCGCAACCCGACCTCGTCAACCAAGGAATCACCTTCCAAACGTGACAAGGAACTCGGGGAGACCAGTAACAAGTATCTGGACACCATCAAACCTTGTTACCGGCCGCACAAGGTGGGTTCCACACCGCCGCTTCGCTGAGCCTAAGCGAGGCGGTGCCGATGCCGGCTTCGGCATGCCGGAGCAAGCACGTGCGCCAGCAGCTGCAGCAGGGGACCATGGCGGTGCGGAAGCCACATCGGCAGTGGTGGCCAGCGCGCCGGGCGATGCTTCCACGTCGCAGCAAGTCATCGGCACAGCTCTAAGGCTGGTAACAACAGTCACCGGTGAATCCATCTCACAAGAAGAGTATGAAGACAACACGGGCTGGCTCGAATGTTACGGGCGCAAGCATGGCCGCACCTCACCACGTCATCCCATGGATGCATCGGACGCGCCGTCCGCCGATCACAGAAGCGTACACTCCGCTACGCAACCAAGCCATGAGGCAAAGACACAGCACCAAAATCGCCCCATTCAACGCCCGCGATTCCCACGCCTACCCAAGGACGACATCAAAGTCGTGATTGGGCCGCGGGACGGTCTCAATGTTGCGCGCATCAGCGAAGCTACCTTGAGAGACAGCATTCTACGGGCTGCCGGCCTAGAGCAAGAACTGGCCTCAACGGACATTTTCCGAGCGAACCAGACTCAAAACATAGTGGTTATCAGCACAGCGCTTCTCGAAAGAGCGGTGAGACACTCGCATTGAACAAATCAAGATCGGCGAAACAACTTACGCTACCCGAGCCTACGTGACTCCTCCAGAAGATTCCGTAAGGGGGGTCATCCACAACATTCCCCCTTACGACTCACCTGAAGACATAGCAAGAAGTGTTGTGTATTCCCGAAACCCCACAGCCCTCCACGCCAGAAGGATGGGACAGACAAACCCGGCCATTATAGCCTTCTATAATGGCCATTATAGCCTTTTATAGCCCTACTTCGTATATTACCGCGGAGCAGAGTACCGCTGCTACATACATAAGAAAAAGCATGAGGTGTGCTCTGCCTGCGGTACGTTGGGCATCGGAAGGACGTGTGCCCTTGGCCAGAACACGCATTTTGCAGCGTGTGTGGCGTCGCTAACCCCATGGAAGAAGAGCACGAATGCGTGGTAAAATGCGCCCTGTGCGGAAAGGACCACCCTACTGGAGACAAGCAGTGCAAACAGCGCTATCGCCCCCCCTTCGTCCTCAAGCAGCGACAATGGCGCCGCCAACGATCCCGCAGCCAGAAACGAGACTCTTCCAGACGGCGGAGGGACCGTTCGGTTTCATTCCCACGGCTACCTCCAGTGGGTTCGTCGTCTCAGAAGAATAACAACGAGAAGTCCAGCAAGCCTCAACGACACTCCCGCTCCAAGTCCAAGAACCGGAACCCTGATTCATCCGAAACAGCCCCACTACGACAGCCCTGCAGCACCGGAACACCAGACTGCACCACGCAGGTGAGCTGGTCAGCAAAGGCCTCCCAAACTGCTAGAGCAGGGGCACAAACACAAGAGATCCACATCCGTGCAAAACAAGATAACGAACAGGAAGAGTTGCAGAGCATTAGGGCTACACTGGACCAGGTTCTAGCCGAGAATAGGCACCTCAAAGCCGAGCTCCCGCAGATCAAACGTAGCTATACCCCGGCAACATCGTCAGCCGGAACACCAGCCTCACACTCTTTTGAGGAAAACCCTCCTCGTAGCAAAAGACGGGCTGAGGAGGCGGCTGATCGCCCATCGCAAGAAAGCCATCAGATGGAACAACTGGAGCAACGCTTCAAGCAGGGATTTGAGGAGCTTCAATGCGCAGTGAATTCTCTAGCCACTGCATTGGCGAATTTCAGGGAGACTATTGGACCTCAAGGTCACCGCTCTCGAATTTAAGGTAGCTCAACTCCCTTCGGCGTGTACATCGTCGCCAACACCACCCCCGCAAGTCGGCCCTATTCGCCCCTCTCTTTTCCCAAGGGGACATGGTGCACCCCCCTATGCCGAAGCCCTACGATTGTCTGCCGTTCAAACAGCCTCTGATCACCATGGCGCAAGAACCAGGCAAACACAATGATAACCACTCTTACTGCACCTGGCAGTGGAACTGTAAAGGATACAGGTCCAAACCGAGGGCTCCTACAACAGCATATCAACCACGTACGGCAAAACCACCAGACTGCACCAGATATCATAGCGTTACAGGAGACAGAGGTCCCAGCTAAACTCTCGGGATACAAGGGTTACCACTACGTTCCTACAGATGCCGGTTGCACCCTCGCCAAGAGGGGTCACTACCCTCGTGCATCGAAATATTCCAGCAAAGCAAATATCGCTTGAATGTCAGGGGCCGGAATATGTTTTTCTTGAAATCCTAGCCCGCTACTGCCCAAGAAGAAGCAAAAGGTGTACGTCCTTAATGTATACAGCGCCCCAAGACTATACCCGTGATGTCGGGTACTTACTCAGATGGCTCACCGGTGTCCCATGGTCATTCTTTGGTATCGTTGGGGATTTTAATGCGCCCCACCCAGCTTGGGGATACCCCCCCGACCACAAAAAAGGGTCAGCAGGTATTCGATTACCCTGCAACAGCTGAATCTCAGCGTCTTAACGGATCCAGCGCACCCAACCAGACAGGGCAACAGCGTCCAGCGCAATACCACGCCGGATCTGAGTATTGTAAAAACGTGAACAGCGCCACAATGGAGAAACACGCTTATCGACCTAGGCAGCGATCATTATATCGTGGAAACACTCCTCGTAGCCGGGCCGACGAAATCAGTGGGGCGCAAGCACACAGTAATTGACTGGGACCTCTTCTGGAAAATCCGACAAACGCAAGACTGCCCTAATATCGAAGATGTCGAGGAGTGGGTGAAAATCATACATGAGCACGTCGACTTGGCCACTAAAATCGTTCCTGAAGAAGCAAATCTCGAGCAAGTAGACTCGCGGCTGGTTCATATGTGGGAGGCGAAGGAAAGCATACAGGACCGCCTTCACAGAAACAGACACAACCGCCCCCTGCGGCGAAGGTTGGCTCTACTAAACAAGTATATAGAAAAGCATGCCGCCTATTTAAGCAATTAGCACTGGAATGCCGTGTGTGATCTGATGGAGAGACAAATAAGCAAACCACGCACGTGGCACACAATCCGAAGCCTGCTAAATCCCGAGCGAAAGCGCATCGTTCAACGCAACAATATGCTAACCTTGCTACATTTCGAAAAATCTGATTCGCAAACACTGCTGGAAAAACTACAGCACTTGTACATACTCCAAAGTTCAGAAGAATCGCCACGACCCTACACGGGGGAACCAAACTCAGCGCTGGACAGTCCCATAAGTAGAGCTGAGTTGTATGCCGCCATCACCAAACTAAACATACGATCCGTGCCCGGGCCCGATGGCATCCCTAATAAGGTCATCGCAAACCTCGATGACTCATCCATAGCCGCGCTCACCGACTACATGAATAGGGTGTGGGATAGAGGTAAGCTCCCTTCTGTATGGAAACATGCCTTGGTCACCCTCATCCCGAAGACGGGCAAGGAGCTGAAATTGGAAAATCTCAGGCCCATCTCACTAACATCATGCCTTGGTAAGCTGCTGGAGCATGTAGTTCTCCGTCGACTGCACCAGCACATGGAAGAACGACAGTTATTTCCTCACACCACGGTAGGATTTAGGCCCGGCTTATCTACTCAGGGTGTGATGCTGCAGCTGCAACATGAGATAATAGACAACCCTGAAGCATCCCCCCTCGACGCGCGGGTAATCATGGGGTTGGATCTTACGAAGGCTTTTGATTGCGTGAGCCATGCGGCCATACTTAAAGGAGCCATGAAGAGAAAACAAAAGTTTGTTTCATTCGAAAGATTAGGTGTTTCATAGTACCCCAAGCGCTTTCCCGGAAGCAAATGATGCATTATTCACTGAGAAATAAGGCAATTTAAGCCAAAATTTTGAATCTCCCGCTAAAATTGAACATTCCGTGACGTGTACAATGGCGTCATAGAGCCGGTCCATGAAACAGACTACTTAGTATGTCGACTCCATATAGCACCCACACGCGGGAGTCGATCGAGACGGCGGCCATTTTAAAACTACTAGTAAAACCTAGTGCACCCGCAGCCCTAGTCATGGAATCGCCTGATCCGGAGAACAAAACTCTCGCCGAGGAGCTCGGGCTTGCATTTAACAACCTCACACCACAAAAACGCTCAATGCTTCAAAGTGCACGAGCGGCAAGAGTTGTGGGATACGCGGTGGACGGGAAGCGACCATTCCGCGATAGCCACAACAGACGAACGCCCAGCCGGCCGGCACCGCTGCCTCGTCAGCCCCGTCGCGACGGACGAATATAGACTGGTACGTATGTGCCGTATTTTGATTACGGTTAATAATAGTTCAATTTCAGTAGCAGTATCACTTATGCCAGTTGGCCGGTGTCGTGTATGGAAAGCCGTTCGCGCGAGCTCTCTGCTTCGACTAGAAAGATACGAGCGTCAATGCGCGGTGTTTACGGCATTTTTTCCCCAAGGTCAGGGCGATTGACGAAGTCGGCGACTAGCGCCAGCATGTCCCAGGAGTGAGCTAACGTAAGGGTCCCTGCCGTAACTGAACAAACTGAAGTTTTTAGTGGTTGTAAACTGGAAACGAGCTCGTAACGACAGCAGCAAGCCAACACCATTCGAAACTTACGCGACGACTGGCACTATCTCGTCGCTTCTTGCTGTTCCTAACTCCCCTCGTTTGTATTTTTACCTTTGCTGGTTGGCGATATGACGGCCAACCTACTGTGAAGGGATTACGATACGAAGCAAGGTCGCGGCTGTGCGTGCTGGAACGGTTCGTTGGCCCCGAAGAGCCTCGAACCCGAAAATTCGTCTGCGCGACGGCGAGATGTCGAGCTCGGCCGACGCTAGTTTCGTACGCATTGGCGCACACGCTTGCGAGTTCGTTCGGACCTTCAACCGTTTACTCCACCGTTCTTTGTCATAAAAAGAATGTGCAGTATGTTTCACGGGCATTTAGCTCGCTATGCAAGCTGTAAGCCCTGCCTAACATGTGTTTGCTTTTGCCGGCCTCCGCCAATCGCAGAGCATTCCCAAGTGACATCACAGGTTCTGTTGCGGAAAATGAGCTGGTGGGTCGCATGGTCATTTCCTTTTTTCCTAATTATGTAGCTTATTTGAGCGAAGTTTGCGTTATAAGTGGTGTCGTTATGGTTCTAACGAGGCAATCTTTCGAATGAACCAAACTTGTGTTTTCTCTTCATGGCTCCTTTAATAATCTCAACGACCTCAACGTTGGTGTCAAGACATATACCTACATTGCGGACTTCCTTTCGCAACGAACCACTCAACTCAACATCCATGGTCTCAAATCGGACTCCATAAGCCTGGGCAGCAGGGGGACACCACAAGGCTCCGTGCTTTCCCCCTTCCTTTTCAATGTGGCCATGCTTGGGCTGCCTCCTTTGCTCGACAAGATCCTCAACATTCGCCATAGCTTGTACGCTGATGACATTACGGTGTGGACAGTAGGTGGTAGTGATGGGGAGATACAGGAACGCCTGCAAGCAGCCGCTGATGTTGTACATACATACCTACACGATAGAGGTTTGGCCTGTTCCCAGCAGAAATCAGAGATCCTTCTGTACAACCCCACAAGGCCAGGCAGGCGACCATCATCTGCTCCAGACATTCAAGTATTCCTCCAAGGGAACGCCATCCCCAAAACTGACTGCATTCGCATTCTGGGGTCTGCGGATCCACGAGAAAGGCACCAAAACAGCAACCATTCAAGCATTGCACAATGCAGCTGCCCAGATTAGCAGATTAATAACAAGGATCGCAAACAAACAGCATGGCCTCAAGGAGCCCAACCTCCTCCGCCTTGTACAGACCTTTATAATCAGTAGAATTACGTACGTCGCCCCATATCTCAAGCTCAGGAAAGCAGAAATAGAAAAATATTCGAATTATTCGAAAAGCCACCAAGGCAGCAGTCGGCGTCACTTTCAGCGCCGCCACAGACCGGCTGCTAGAGATGGGCATCCATAACACCTTGGACAAGCTCATTGAAGCCCAACGCACGGCCCAATACAATCGTTTAGCAGCTACCATCACCGGGAGAACCATCCTAGAATCCTTGCGCATTCCTTACGCCCATCAACACGGACACAAGACCACCTTACATCGGGAAATCCGGGAGCACATCAGTGTGGCACCGATCCCCCGCAACATGCATTCCATCACACCATCAGGAGCGCCGACAAGCAAGGGCCATGGCACTGCACAGGCAGTACCACTCTAACCCAGATGTCTGCTACGTCGACACGGCAAGCTACCCTGGCCGAAGCGCGGTAACGGCAGTGGTGGTTGACCACCAAGGTAATGCGGTATCCTCGTGCTCAGTCAACACGTCCCGCACAGATACGGGAGAAGAAGTGGCCATCGCCCTCGCCATCACGGGTACACGGGCCAGCGTAATTATATCGGATTCCAAAACCGCCATGCGCAATTACGCAAGAGGGAGAGTTTCTACGGAAGCGGCGCATATACTACGGACCCGCTCTGAGACATCAAGACAAGTCCGTCTGGTTTGGACACCAGCGCATTCGTCCCTCCCGGGGAACGAGATGGCACACGAGGCAGCCCGAGGATTCTGCAACCAGGCTGACTCCGAGTCCAAAGAGGTGCCGTCTGACACGTGGGGGGGGGGATCGGCTCTGGACATATCAGGAAATTACCCAGCACTATAGGCTGAGTCGCCTGAAACTTCCGGCAGCTCACAGATCCCTCACAAGAGGACAATCCGTAGCATGGCGTAGGCTGCAGACATTCACTTTCCCCCACCCCGCCCTATGCCATCCACAGTACCCAGAAAGGTACCAGGGCACATGCAAATGGTGTGGACTGCCAGCTGCTTCACTGACCCACATGGTTTGGGCCTGCCATCTCAAACCCCAGTCCGCCAGCCCCGGATTCCACATCAGTAATTCCGAGCAGTGGGAGGCCGCGCTGCTCAGCTGCATTCCCGAAGTACGAGCTGCGGTCATCCAGCTGGCGGAAGACGCCGCCAGGGTCCATGGGCTCCTGGCCGCCGTCTGACGAAGCGCACACCCGGAACCTCCCTCTCGGGTGGAATCTCCCTCTCGGGGCGTCAAAAGCGGGAAAGAAGCTACTTGCGGCTGTATAGGCGAAAGTGGACGGGTCTTGCCCAGATGCTATTAGTACACTAGCCACTGGATCTGGAGGACGTTGACCGTGTTCCATTGCTCGAAATGTTCGCCAGACTGAAGAATTCGACGACGAAGGGCCAAGCGAAGCGCAACAGTCTAGCCAGCGGCCGCGATCAGTCGTCGTTCATGTCGACGTGCTGCTGCTGTGAGGCATTGAAGCTTCAGCCGAACGTCGATTGACGTTGGGTTCCTCACTGAAGCAAGTTCAGCTTGGCGCCGCGTGGCCCGCAGACGGCAGAGTTGCGGGTCTGGAGCCGGACGGGATTTCCTCTACCCTGGTAGTGCGGGTTGCTGCATCCAATGCCGCACGGAGCCTCGGACCCGGGTCGGATAAGGGGCTGGAGACCATCGTAGCTGACGCCGATCGATAGACGTCCCAGTCTACCACCCGACACAGTCTTCGAAAGTGATCCCTACAACCGGGAGAAAAGGTCGAGATGAATGGGATGGTGATCGCTGCCCCAGCAGTCTGCTTCACACATCAAGGTCACTGAGCCGCTTCCCAACCACCAAGCTAAGTCGGGCGAGCGAGGAGTATCAGCGTGGACGTTCACACCGACGTGTGGGCACTGAAACGTTATTTGGTAGCACAAACTGGGCGTCCACAAAATGGCGTCGACAAAACGCGCACTGGAGGTGACATAGCCCCATGTAGTGTGGGGCGCAGTGAAATCCCCCGTGACCAAGATTAGGCAGCCGGGATGCCGTTGACGTAGATGTGAGACCCAGCCAAGGCTCAGTCTGGCCGCACGGCCACTGTAGGGCGAGCATAGTACGGCGCTATGACTACGTCCGTGTGAGGGAGGCGAAGGATTACAGCGACGACCTCTTGCCATAGTATGCACTATCCCGCCAGGTCGATGCGGGTCTGAGGATAGCAGGAGCGGGCATAGACGGCTACCTTTCCTGGGGGAGATTAGGCCTAAGACTCCGGCGGTCCAAGATGGATGGAGACGAATACGCCACAAATTCACGAAGGGAATGGAGACCATTAGTTTCCTGGAGTAGTAGCGCCCATGCACGTAGCTTCCCGCACAGAAGGCGTTGGCGAAGTTCTCCGACCTTTCCACTTAAGCCCCTGCAGTTCCAGTGCAGTATACTCTCAGATGAGCCCGAATTCAAAGGTACCATCATTGGCGGAGGTTAGCCATTCAAACCGAGATGAGAGTCTGGAGTTGTTTCACGACAAAACACAATTCACGTGGAGACATGGTGTTCGATGTACACCCTTGATTACTTGGAGGTACAGAGACGTTCGTGGTTTGGGGGTCCGTAAGGTGGGTACTCGCATGCCGGCGACGTTCTTTGAGCTACTGAATTTCTTTTTCCAGTGCATCCAGCCTGTTTTCAATTTCGGAGTCTTCGTCTAAATCAGGAACTGGTAGCTGCTCTTGCACAGGTGGCGAACGTCGACGGCTGGCACGTGACATCTTGACTGACCGAACTGTACGGCATCATTGTTGACGGTTCAGGCTCTGCTGCGGGGAAGTCCTCCTCTAAAAGCGTCAAAGCAGCGTATCAGTTGTAAATCGGCACCTGTTCGAGCATTGGGGCTTCGGCATGCCTTTCACTTCGTTTTAAGCGGCGCTCGCAGGACTTTCTTGTTGGCCTCCAGCTTAGTAGGGCACTTCCGGGAAGTGATGTCGGGGTCGTTGGATTTGCAGATGCCGCATAGAAAAGTCTGCCACGTTGTGGTCTCCTCAGGGTTTCCTTTTGGTGGATAAGGGAAGGAGGATTTCATGTGCCCCTGCCTGTAGCACGAGTAGCAGTATACAACAGATGGCTTGATTGGCAGAGGGCGCAATTAGCATCCATAGTACACTATACGGTATGGAGGAGAAGGCGGACCTCGCAGGGTGACGAGACATGTGCGACTTGTGCCCATATACCGGACAGCAACAACTTCGTGAGTAGAGCAGGAGAGCTCCTGACGAAGCTGTACAGGTGTCTCACCATAGTCTACGCCTGTAGCGCTTCAAGTCAGTTCCAGCGGCCAAGTATGCCTGGACCTGTACAGTCTGTCTGCGAGACCTGGATGTTGTTCAAGGTCTGGAGTTTGGCGGCCAAATCCAAGGAGGGAACCCACACTGAAATCGTATTAGTGGGCTTGTGCACGGCAAACCCACGCAAACCTGGGACGTTCAGACATGTGGCCACTGCAGCTTGAATAAACCGACTGGGCAGAGTAGACATGTCGAAGTTAGCGCGGGAGTTGATGACCACCTTGTACGATGATGCCTCAGGTGGTATTGTAGCTGTTGTTGATAAATGCGACGGGCGGGGTCGTTTTAACTGGTCCTGCTTTGCATTTTCTGCTGTGCTTGTAAACCCGGGCTGCCTTTTAACAGCGTTGGATGGCGGGACCGGAGCTGAATTTACTTGCGGTTCTGATGTGTCCATTTTCACATCGTTGCCATGGCAGGGCTGGCGACGCAGCGGCAAAGGGGCGCTCGACGCTACGATGGAGCTGCCTTGACTGATCCGCTGGGTCCACGTGCGGGGAAGCAGCGCAGCGGCAGCGCGCTGCCGCCGCCGTTCGTGCCGGCGTGCTAGGCCTACTTGCTGTACCGAAGAAGGCGAGCGGCCGTGAGAAGCGGTAGGAGGATGCAGGGGACGATGAACCTTATGAGTCGGCTCCAGGGGTGTTTGGTCACCGATTACAACAGTTCATAACAGGCAGGGTGCCTGCGGTAAACACACAGGGCGTGAAAGACAGAGCGGTGAAAAACGTGTCTGACCTCAGCGAACGTTATGGTTCCACCGTCTCCTTTTCAATATAGACGACCTGATCGCCAGTTTTAGTGTGAGCTCAGGTTAAGCTAATCCCCAAAAGATAATGAATTCGCTTTCTCATCCCAACAAATGGATACGATGCCCACTGCATTATTTCCTGCTGCCAGTGCCTGACGAAGTTCTGTTTTAAATGCAGAGCATTTCAGTAACTCACGATGTCACCCGCGTTGGCGTCCGTAGTCCGCATCGCTCCCCCTACACTATATAAAAAAATAATACTTACCGGCGCCAGGCTTCGAACCAACGACTCTGCGGGCGGAACGCAAGGTACATG
Source organism: Haemaphysalis longicornis (assembly GCA_013339765.2). Lineage (NCBI taxonomy): Eukaryota > Metazoa > Arthropoda > Arachnida > Ixodida > Ixodidae > Haemaphysalis > Haemaphysalis longicornis. The sequence continues at coordinate 14,522 of JABSTR010002820.1, read as the reverse complement.
GTACTCTACCCACTGCACCACAAAGGCTGCACAGAATGGAAGGTTACGAACACGCCTTATATCCTTGACCGTCGGCCACATGTGCGCCCTCTCCCCCGCGTCCTCCTCGCCTTCTCTCCGCTCGCAACGCCCTCTCTCGCCGCGTTCGGTTCGGGCGCACAACAGGTGGGGACGTGCGCAACACCCTCTCTCGCCGCGTTGGGTTCGCGCTGATCAACAGTCGGTTCGCGCGCAAGAACAGGTGGGGGCGCTCGCATCGCTCTCTCTCGCCGCGGTCGGTTCGCGCTTAAACCACATATGTCGTTCGCGCGTGCTCCGGTCGCTAACATCTGTGGCGTGATCGTGACGTCAACATCACGCGTTCGTGTGGTGGCGTGATTTTGGCGCTATAACACTCTCTCGCGAGGAGCATTAGATTGGATTGGATTCGATTGGATTGGCTTGGATTGGCTTGGCTTGGCTTGGATTGGATTAAAGTGGATTGTGTTGGATTGTGTTGCGTCATAGCCTCGCCACGTTGCGTCATAGCCGCTCCACGTTGCGTCATAGCCGCGGCAGGGGGTTCACGGCACGTTTCACGTTTCACCAGCGACTTCATCGACAATGTCTACGCTGGAAGACAACAATTACAACAACAACCAATACGTAATCCATACGACTTGCAGGCGCGCCCCCCGCGGAAATGCTCTGCATTTGATCGTGCCCTCGCGAGGGGGATGTTTGAGTGCCTGCTGTGGGGGGCACGCCGTTCGTCCGCGGCAGCCGTCGGCCAACCACGCACGCCACTCTCGCGGGAGGAACGGGCGCGGGCCTTTTTTACTTTTGTGACACTTCGCGGACATTAAGGCGCGTGAAATCAACTCGATGACGAAGTTAGTTAAACAAAAGAGTATGTTTAGCACCTAACGGGACATCACTGTCGATGTTTGATTAGATTTAACTGATGTGACCTAAAATGACCCGCTTCATTCTTACATCAACTCGCTCGGGATTACAAAAGCGTGCAGCCACGCTTCGTGCTTTAAAACGGGCGGCAGCCCTTAAGTACTGTCTGTGTCATCGCTTTAAATGTTTATTTTGGGGAGTTTAACGCATAGAAGAAAACACACAAGGTACACCATGACATCGCTTCTCGATTTTTAATGAACAACGTTAAATATGTGGCCTGAAGCTTTACCCAAAAAAGGGAAAGAGTTCACAACCCACGCCCACTTTTTTTTTTTAAACAGGAGCACAATTCGCCTGAAATAGAAGAAGCGAAAAACGTTTTTTGGAGCCGATATACAGTGTTAAATAAGTGAAAGAAATATCGTTGTCGATTTTCGCGACCGGGATCGTGTAATATGATCTCCGCGAATAAGGAGGTTATTTCGTCTCACATTAATGAAAATATCAAACAGTTGGCGGTACGCAAACACGGAAATTTATTGTTATACCCTAATCGGGAATTTCTGTAAGCACTTTTTACTATTTTTTTTACTTCGGAGGCAAGGGATACTTTTTTGCTGCATACACGGTGGTTTAACATGGAGTACACACTAGCTCGCACTCGAAGTTGGTAACTCCCGTATGCACTATCTACTTTTTGTTTCTTCGAAGCAAGTGATATTATTTTGAGTGTCTGGCCAGGTAATAAGATATGTACCCGTACGCGCTCACGATAGGAAAACAAAAGCTAAAAAGTCATGCTCGGATGATCGAGAACAAAAAGAAATCGGCAGCAAGAACAATCAAAAACATCAGGAGCAAAAGCAACGAGCAGACAAAGCGCCGCAGTGAAAGACGGACAGTGAGATGTCCTTATTCCTGAGGCACTCACGCCTAGGGACTAAAACGCACTCTAAGTTATTTCGCGTTCCGCCTCTAACCACACAGCAATGGCTGCCGTAAGGGTTTGGAAACTCCCGCTTACGTTTTCACACCACCTATGTGCTCCCTTATTCAATCAAGAATGAGAACGTAGAAGAATCTGACAGCTTAAAAGTTTAAATAACCTCTTCAGTCAGCTGTTTTTACTGTTGACTGTATATGGCGGTCCTTCTTATTTTCGGTTTAATTTTATTGTTCGGATAAAAAATGTTTACGCCTCGTCTTCTCCTTCATCACATGTGGCGCCAAAAGCAGCAAACCATATTTGCTTCACTTTGTGGAACAGCGTAATACTTTTAGTACATTCCACAGTTAAAATACAAAGCCTCTACGACGCCGTCACACAAATAGAAAGACAGGTCTAATGGGAAGATGACTAGAAGCAAATGAAGAAACGGTGTTCCGGTGAGTTCCACTCTCACTCTCGGTTTTGCCTATCTCCCGAGCGCGAGGCAATTGATTCAAACGAGCGGTGGCTTTTCTTCGGTCTCGAAACAGCGAATTGGTAATCAGGGTATAACGGGTTTTTTTTGCAACAGCTAGGGCGCGTTGCTTGCTGTGTATACACACTATGCCACGGTTTGTTGCCACATGTTGTGCTTGTTCTTTTTGGCCTTATTATGCGAGTTTTTTCTTTACTCTTTCTTTAGCTAGGGTTTGTTTCTGAAAAGTTTCAGAACTGACCTCGCAATGAAAAATAAAGGCACTGAGCAGATATACATAAAGATAATATCGTGTCTTCCCGTACTATTCTCAGGTTAGTTGTGAAAGAGTTTGGAGAATTAATCATCTCCCGCAGGTACAAGACCAGCGAAAAGGACGGAGGCGGGTATTCGACCCAGGCTGTTTCTTCCTTTGCCTTGTGTTGATAACAAATGTACACCGTATTTACTCGATTCTAAGCACCCCTCGATTCTAAGCAGCCTCCCCTACTTTCGAAGGAAGACTTTGAAAAAAAAAAACTTTGCATGCGAATCTAAGCACCCCTTTTTCTAAGCAACCATCGCAAGGTGGATTTCAGACGCGTGGAAGCAGGCTCGAGTTGAGCTTGTAGCAGAATCATTTGTGAAGGTTTCAATGACAAACCGCTTCAAGCGGACAGAAGACCACCTGCTGTGGGATACTGAAAGCGGCGGCCCAAGTGGCACAATGGACTCCAACGGTCGTGGAAGTGGCTGGTTATAATACGGAAGTGGTAGGTTCGCTGTCTGTACGTATTTTTCGGGTAAATATTGGCCAAATAAAACATTTTTCCTTGCGCTCCTCTCGTCGAGATACGGCAGCGGAAAAAAGCGGCGGATTGGATAATTTAGGTTATAGATGCAGAGCATTTCTTTAACTCACGATGTCACCCGTTCTAGTCGTTCATCATAGTCCGCACCCCTCTCCCTACACTATATAAAAAAAATAATACTTACCGGTGCCTGATTTCGATCCCACGACCCTGCGGGCGGAACGAAAGATACATGGTGCTCTACCCACTGCACCACAAAGCCGACACAGAATGGAGGGCTACGAACGCGCCTTATATCCTTGACTCATTCAAACTACGTCAAGAAGCTGCTGATACAGCAGCAGCAAGAACAAGAACAACTTGAACAATGACGTCTCCCATCGACTCCCTCGAAGGGGGGGACTAACTCAACCAGAGGCATCTAGACGTCGACGACGCAACAACAACAGCCAGAGAAGAAAAGAGAGAGAAGAGAAGAGAAGAATAATAATCATACCCACCTGCTAATAAATGATGTCACGTGACCACGTAATTACGTCTCTTCATTTAATTACAATACAACAACCAACAGCAACAAGTGCAACAACATAACGTAACGCAAACTACTTAACGTCGTGCGCCCCCGGAAATGCTCTGCATTTGATCGTGCCCCTCGCGAGGGGGATGTTTTTTTCAAGGAGTTTTCTTAGTTGCTATTGCAAAAATCACGAAGCCATGTAGTTTTTTCAAATCTAATAATTGATAATTTAATTATTGCGCTGCCCAAGATGGACGCATGTGCGCGCTGCTCTTAACCGATTCGTGGAAGGCAGCACCTTCTGCCTTACTCATGCTACAAACAGTGGGTCCAGTGCAGCCGCTTGAACATCCAGGCTGAGGAATACAACTTCCTAATGCAGACCGGGACAAGCAGCTACAAATTCTTCAAATGTGCGAGGCGAGCGTCTCCGTCTGGTGTGCGGCTTGCTTCTGCAAATGGCACCGAAGACACGCCCACCGAGAACGCCGACTAATCTGCGCTTTCGTACAAGTTGGTGAACCAGGCCTGCGGAAGTGCTTCGGCGAGCGTTATAGCGCTGCTGCAGTCGATGGCATCTCAGATAGATACTCTCGCATCCGGAGTAAGACAACTGAAACTGGAAAGCTTGTGTTTGCGCGTAAAATTACGCGACTTGCGGTAGTGTGTGGTGAGCTCGATGGGTTTTCCTCTCTTGCGCCTTGTCGACCATGCACCATGACAGAACTTCGCTGATGTCTTCGGTACAGTCCCAAACCTTCGGAGTGCCAGTGCCCACAACGAACGACCAAGGAGAGAGCGGTGACCCTCCAGTAAACCGGTGAGCCAGCTCCCAAGAACGCCGGCTACAATTGGTACGGCGAAGGTGTGCCAACTCAAGGTCATGCCTTAGGAACCGGCCGCAAGAGGCTTTTTCGTTTCTCGCCTCGCTCCTAATACCTGTTCGTCTTACGTGCGAGAGCTTCTGGCGGAGTTCATAGGTGACAAGACCGTAACATGCACTTGACTGAAAACCAAAATCAGCGTTGTTCTGGACAGGGAAATTCTTGGGATCGTTAACAAGCCTGAAGCGTGGCCAAATGGCTGCGCGTTCCGCCCCTTTTACGGACATCTGTCACCTTCACGTCATTAGGAACAGCCTGATATCCGCCCAAAAGCCTCAGATGGGATCGTGGCGAGTTAGGCTGTATTACCACAATGTCAGGGGACTTCGAACGAAATGAGATGAATTCCTTAGTAATAATCACGACTCTGAATACGACATCATATTGGTGACTGAAAGTTGGGTTAATAAGCTTAATGAGGCGTCCTACTTCTCAAATGAATATTCAGTATTCAGGGCCGACAGGAGTTACACAGAAAAGACTAAAAATGGGAACGGTGTCATGATAGCTTGCAAGTACATTTTTCAAGCATTCCGAAGGAAGGAATTCAAAAAGTATATGTATTGAACTACCATGACTAGATGGCTTAAATTGCCTCATTGGCTGTTAGTACTTTCCGCCAAACTATTACGCTAGTGCAATTGTGAATCGTGTCGCTGCTCTGGAAAGTATGGCTGATGTTTCGAGATACAATGTGCACATGTATGGCTACTTCAATATACCGAAGGTTAATTGGTCGCTTCACCCATTTCAAGTTCTAAGTGATCGCGCGTTCGCATGCATGAAGGCAGAATGCCTGTTTGAGTTTATCAATTTTAATAGATTTTTCAGCTTAATAAGACTGAAAATGTTGCTAGTCACGTTTTAAACCTAATTATAGTAAATGTCCCCATTTTCAATCTGACTCTGGCAAACGACAAGCTTGTGCTACACGCAGTTTCATCCTCCGTTTCACCTAGACTTTTATCTGTTGTTCAGTCTGCAGCCTATTGCGACGACACCAAGGTTTAGATACGCTTACGGTGATTACGCAGGATTGTACAACCGTCTGCGTGTGTATGATTGGCGTTCATTTTTTCGCGTTGAAGACGTTTAAAGATCTGTTTCCTAGTTGTCATCACTTCTTCAAGACGCTATGAGCGAATTTATACCAAAGAACAGTCACAAAATATCAAAATTCTCTGCTTGGTTCTCATCCGACTTGAAGAACTACAAACGCAGGAAACGGCGCTTCCATAAATTATGTTATTTAAGAAACGCGATTGTTAGTACGGGAACTTTAGATTACCCTGTATGCAGAAAAATCCTCAAGAAGCTTCTTGCACGCTACGAAAGGCTTTATCACGATCACCTTGAACAAGACTTCAAAGGAGATCCACGCTATTCTTGGCGCTACGTACCGGCTCAAACAAAGGATAACATCAGCACTACTGTGCTCAAAAGCGATAGTAAAATTTGCTGCTCCTCTGAGGAAATATGCGACGCCTTTGTGCAGCATTTCAGCTCCACTTTTAAGTGCGAATGCACTTTATAAGCGACCCCAAACCTTCCACCGCCGGCGGCGGCGGCGGCGTCCGCAGTCCTCCTCTCTATATAAAAAAAAACAGCATCTGGCGCCAGGTTTCGATCCGAGGACTTTGCGGCCGCAGCGCGACGCTCTACCGACTAAGCCACGGACGCGACGCTGATATCAGTGTTATTAACGCGCCTTATATCTTTAACGCATTCAAACTACGTCGTCAGCGGCGTGCGTTGGCGACTCAGCGACGTTATAGCGGCTTGATAACTGCGTGGTGTACACGTGATACTACAAACCCGATGGAAGAGATGGAAGAGAAGGCGGCGAGGCGGTGGGCTGCGGGGGCCGAGCGCAAGTGCCGCAAGCGGGCCGACAACCGTGCATTCGCACTTTCACATTCTCCCCCTCGGGAAAATGCGGGGGAATTTTTTTAATCATTTGGCGTCTACAGCGCGCCCAGAGTAACTTTTTTAAGCGGCTGACCAGCAAAACAACCGGCTCGTTAAACCTTTTTCTTTCGGCGAGTTATCGCGAAATGAAGGCTTCTAAAAAGACCGCACTGTTAGGGACTTGATCTTGAGCAGATTGCTACGTCGCGGGCAGTCGCGGGTGATGTTATCGCATTTCTGTTCTTTTCTGATGAGCGTGTAAGTGCCGGCCCGTGTTCTAGGCACACTCTGTTTTGGACGCAAGTTGCAGAACTGCGAGAAAGCTGAGGGAACTTTTATAATCGCTAGTGATCAAAACCAATTGCTCCTTTCGCCTTTTGTAAAACCTGTTAAAACACAGCCAAATTGGTATACCCAAATTTACAAAACGGAGCCACATTTTCGGCAAGCACCGCGCAAAAGGTAGTGTTTGTATAGCAGCCATATGTTTGTGTGTGGTCTCTATATTTTGTTTTCCCGCCATGCAAACCAATCCTTAACGTATCTTTGCCGTACGGCCACTCAATTCCTTCGGGTCCGGGTTACCCAGAAGGTGCTGTCGAACAAGTTAATCAACTGTGCGAAGGAGGCGCGCCATGAACGCGAAGCGGCGCCAAAGCAGGCCCAAAGCAGTCCGTGCCCAAAACTACCGTCGCCGAAGCAGACGACAGAGCCGACGGAATGCGTTCCGCCAACTCGCCCGCCGGCGCACGGGGAACGCCGGCCGCTTAGCCGCCGCCGGCCCCATTCGCTGCGCCATCTACATTGTGCTCCGCGAGTTATGGACATTAAGAGCCCGCCGGAGAGAGCGAAGTCGGCGCTGGCCTAGACTCAAGCGGATCAAAAGCACTGCAGTGCTCGTATAGAAAACCAGCTCATGGGAAAATAGGAACTTACAAAAGCAATCGAGCACAATAGGAAAGTGTCAGAACATTCCAACTTTGAAGTCTCGTCATTCGGTCCGCTCTTCCCGCTGGTCGGGGTACCTTTGACCTATCCGCTTGCGCTCGCGAAAACGCAGCGTCCCAGCAAACAAAACATCGGTCTTTGTGTAATCGCAGCCAGGTTGTACTCGGCAGAGATTCACACAAAGCCGCCAACTTTAGAGAGTTGGCCGGCGAGATAAAAGCTCCAGAGTTCAGTACAAAGAACATAGGGCTGCAACTGCTTCCACGGTTTTTCCTCTGTATACCATTTTCTACCGCTGAACGTTCGCTGAGCTTTCCTTTGTCTCGGCTTCACGCAACACGGAGCGCTAATTGCACGTTGCCCTTGTCAGTCGCTGACAGGTGCGGGAACAAATCTTTAGGGAGCTGGCGCAACGCTGGCGTGGAGTGAGTCGTTTCCTCTCTACATTTTCCCTTTCACCGCTGCCTCTGAATGAGGCATCGCGTGGAGTGAGTATAGCTTGAAACAGTCATTTTTTTGGTCTTCCATTTTTTTTAACACGAAAGTGTTTTATTCCTGGATACACAAAGATTTAAATGACGTCATATTCGTCACGGTAACTGACGCCAGTTCAACGAAGCAAGCGGCCTGTAAAGGGTGCACCCCTGCACACAGGAACTTCTGGCGGGGAAGCAACCTTTAAAACTGAAGAGTAAGTTAAATTCAGAGGAAGTTAACTTCAAAGCTGTCGAGTGGACGAAAAGAAGATAAGAATGCTGGTGGACGAAAAGTAGAGAGGGGAATATTGCCTAGGACAGTTACCACCTGTAACAGGAAAAAATAAAACTCTCTATTGTTACGATTCCAAGCCGTGCTGGTAGGCTTATCTGGCGCATTTTACAGCCGACAACGTGGCAGAAGCGCGTGACGACGATTACTGGGATATCGAGATGCTCAGCCAACGATGCCGTCGGATGCGAAGTATGTTGCTTCACAAAACCGAAACCGAAACTGTTTTAAATTCAAATCTTGGACATCGTCCAATCACAGTATATTTGGTATGGACGTCACTGCTGTAGTTGCTGCGGCTGCCGCAGACCGCGCGCGGTAGCTTGTCTTCTTTCTGGCTTTATAAAATAAATACCACCTTACCGACCAGATAAACGTTGAAAAGTGTGTTTACATAAACCCTTCTATGCATTGCAAGTAAAAACAGGAGCGTGACAAATTCATTTTAGTGGCCCTTTAGTCTTTCGCCTTAAAAAGAGTGACCAAGAAAGCGAGCATGCGCATAGGCTAAAAAAGACTATTAAATTTTTTGACCAGCTTGCCCTCCTTAAGCGCGCACCCCTCCAATAAATCTTCCAACCTCCTCGAACATTCAGTCAGCGATTGTCGCCACAGCAATGATCACAAACGAATGATCTTTGACAAGGTCATCGACAGACTGAATATGTGGCCTTTACCGCTGTTGTTTAACATAGTCGCTGCAGAAGAATTTCCTGTATAAATCTTCTTTTTTTCGTCTCAGTTCCACAAGCCTTCATCGTCAGATGCTGGCTCCTCAGAAGCAGACACCTCGTAAAGTAACATTCACCTAAACCAGCGTGAACGCACTTTGGACCGCTCTAAGAAAAACCATTCAGGAATTCTTAGATACTGAACGAAACAAGAGGGAATATGTTTCGACCAAGGACTCGTCTTTCAGTTCGCTCTAGCAAAATTGAAAACACCACACCACCTGTTTCACTCTTGCCAGTGCATACGAAGTAAAGAAAGCTGAAGGCAAAACTCTCGGTTTGACCCCTTTGCGGTGTACGAGAGGACACAACACCTGTTCTGTGTTAGTCCACGTTTCAACTCGGCGCGAATGACAGCGCGAAGTTTACTACGGACGAGAACTCTCAGCATGGAGGACTTTTTAGGCCACTGGAACAGCGAATACAGTGCGGTGCGGGGTCTTAAAGCTCTTGTGTGTTTTCTTAGAGACTTTGGACTCGACTACAGCCTGTGACTGCCTCTGTCGCTTTTTTTTAATGTGTGTGGGTGTGTCCGTGTGGTGGGTTTTCTTTCGTTTTTTCCCCCTTTTCTTATTTGTATTATTCATGTTAACATTTAACACTCATCCCATGTTGACCAACCATCTGAAGTAGCAAGCCCAGCATTATGCAGGGCTGACCTCTTCGGTCTCATTAAAAACTCTCTCTCTCTCTCTCTCTCTCTCTCTCTCTCTCTCTCTCTCTCTCTCTCTCTCTCATCTCTCTCTCTCTCTCTCTCTCTCTCTCTCTCTCTCTCTCTCTCTCTCTCTCTCTCTCTCTCTCTCTCTCTCTCTCTCTCTCTCTCTCTCTCTCTCTCTCTCTCTCTCTCTCTCTCTCTCTCTCTCTCTCTCTCTCTCTCTCTCTCTCTCTCGCGCGCGCGCGCGCGCTCTCTCTCTCGCTTCGAAATAACATGGAACACGAAGTTCGTACGCTACTTTGCTTGAGCTTGAAATGGGGCTAGTTGGTTTCTTACTCGGAACATTGCTGGCGCTAGGCGGGACAAGGACGACGAATTACAAGGGACAAGGACGACGAGTGCGCTCCAGTTGTGTGTAATTCGTCGTCCTTGTCCCGCCTAGCGCCAGCAATGTTCCGACTACTTTGCTTCAATCAAAACATTGCCGCGGAGGAATAATGAATCTCCAATACCCGCCGCGGTGGCTCGTGGCTAAGGCGTTGTGCTCCTGAGCCCAAGGACGCGGGTTCGCACCCCGGCCCCGGCGGCCACGTTTATGATGGAGGCGGGAAGCAAAAACGCCCGTGTGCCGATATTTTAGCTCACGTTAAAGATCCACTGTTGGTCAAATTATTCTGAAACCCTCTCCTACAGCGCAGCCTCATAAGCCACGCGCAGCTTCGGCGTGCTAAACCCCTTACCCAACCAGAAAAAAAAAAAAGCAGCGCGCTCATTGGGAGAGAACGCGCGCGTATGCGCCGCCTAACGTCGTCATCGGCTGTGACTCCTCATAGAGTATTGCATGCATAATTTTGACGCAACAGGGAATTTTTCTTGTAATAAAACTGCTTATAAGGCGGTTGGTCACCGGCAATTCTTACCTCCCAGCGTTTCAGTTGGTCATAGGGGAGTTAACGAAAGCAACACACAGGTTTCAACTTAAGGGAATCCAGAAACATTCTACGGTCCCTGCTTCAAACCGGTAGTGTTCAACTGTAACCAAATCAGAAAAAAAAAAAGTTATTTTATGGGGGTCTGTTTTGAATAAATTCCAACAAAGTAACTGCGTTTTATTGGGCGTTCGAATAGAAACCCCACCTAGCGCGTAAAGAAGAAGAAGTGTGGCATTAGAAATTGTATTCTGGTTTGTACAGCGTTATAGGAAAGCTGGAAATCACAGATGTTGTTTTGCGCAAATTTGAGCGCTCACACCGTGCCCAATTCATTACTACTGCCAAGTATTTCTCCTATCTCGCTGCCGCATTTGCAACCTTCTTCCATTGAGATTTGCTGGTGGTGTTGATTTGGAACCCAGAAATGTCATTACCTTACCATCTTACTGCGTCTTGTAATAGCAACAGACCACCTAGAGTAAATCAAGGGAGCCTCGGCGCCGCCAGAACGTCACATTAGCCTGTGATATACGATTGTTGTTATCGTCTGCACGGTGAACGTGAGCGTAAAGTTACGGCTGCCGGCGCGATGCTCTTCACTGAAGGCGGAAGGCGTAACCTGAAAGAAGCCAAGGAACGAGAGATTACATGGGCTGTCGTAACGGCAGCGCACGTGTCGTCTATCATTTCTTCGTTCCACATCCCTGGCTCCTCCTTTTTATCTTTTTTCCTCGTTTCGCCCTCTTCAGTAATGGGCTTTATCTTTTGCAGAGCGTTCTGCATTCCGCTCTACTTCTCGTACTTGATAAGAATACAGCCGTCGTTGCGAGTTTGTCAGTGTCATTTAAACACGCCGCGTTCAAAATTACGCCAGCCTTCCTCGCTCTCCCAACAGATAACCAAAACACCACAAGTTTGCAAAATGCGATGGAACAAATTCAGAAATGGAGCAGTGGTAGCGAACCATGAACATTTAAAAAACCCATTCATTTGTTGTGACGAAAATCGGCTCTAAGGAAGCGAGACCAGCGAGAAAATAGGCGCTAAAATGTAAGGCAGACTAACACGAAAAAAAAATTCTGCAGAAAGTCAGACAATTATCTAGTAATGCGTAGCATGCTTATGCAGCTTGTCTTTACTGTCAGTTTTTTTACAGCCAATTTTTTTGGTTTTTCTAAATCCTGTCCAACCAATTATCTCCATTTATGCCATTACAACGATTAGAAGGCAAAAAATCGCGAAACCTGAATTATTGTGCAAATGCAGAGCGTTGCACGGTTCGCTATTTTCTGTAATTATTCTATATTTTTCTCATTATTTTGTTTTGTTTATTTCGTTCGACCAATTATCTCTACGTACGCTGTTATAACGATTACAGGTGAAACTTTTGAGAAATATCCATAATTGTGGAAATGCCATGCGTTATACGTTTGCCATATTCCGCAATTTTTTCCGCAAGGGTCTATCTTGTCACCCTCTTCTTTTTAATTTGTATGTTAATGACTTAGCTACTGTTGTTAAAACTTCGAAAATTTATAAATACGCTGATGATATCCTGCTGGTATCGGGCAACTCTGGTTATTCTCTCGCTCTCTCAAATCTTCAAGACGATGCCAGAAAGGTAGCGGATTGATTCGAAGCAAATTTAATAACAATCAACCCTGTAAAAAGTCGGCTAGTTTGTTTCCGAAATGGACAGAAAACAGTGCTGAACGACTGCTTCATTACAATACACTCGTCAAATTGTGCATCTTGTTCCTGTGCCTGTATTTTCTGTGTCGAGTCTGTTAAATACCTAGGTGTACATTTTGATGGGGATCTTTCGTGGAACACACACATGACTCACATATGTAAAAAGCTCAGAACTACTGCCTGTATGCTGTACAGCTTAAAAGTGTTTCTCCCTTTCTCTGTTCGAAAAATACTAGCTCAAACTTTGGGTTATAGTAGTGCTCTTCGTTATGGCATGTGCTGTTTTTTCAACTGCTCCGCTACTTGGAAAAAGAGTGTTAACGGTATTTTAAAAAAACACAGCCAAGAGTGTTCTTTATAAGTCACACGTGCCGGATTCGGACAGTGTATTTAAGGCAAGCCGTTTACCGCCATTCGATACATCGTTTAAGCAAATCATCGTGCTAAAATATTTCTCGTGTACGGATTACCGAACTCCCAATGTTAAACTATATCTTTGTGGCACATACCTCGATATATGACGCCAAGGGTGCGTACCCATTACGGAATGGCTGCGCGGCCATATTATGTTCCTGCTATCTTCAACGAATTGCCTGACGAAATGTTCTCTTCAACAACGCGGAACCACTTGCGTGCTGCTACGCTGGCATTAGAAGCATGCTGAAGTATGTATGTGCACGCGGTGATTGGTAGATATTTCTTTGTTCTCTAGTTGTTTTCTTGTGATGAGGCAAATGCCACCCGTGTTAGCTGAAACCCATGTTGATTTATTGTATCTTTGTTTCGTCTGTTTGTCTTCGTCTCTTCTGTTTGTCGGTTGTTGTTTGCTTTCCTTTTTATCTTTCCTTCCTTAATTTTTCGTCTTCTCTCTTTTTCTCTTCTTCTCTTTTTTTTTTGTTTGCTTGTCTTTATTTTTTTACCTTCCTATTCAGTTACCACTGTCAATGAGTGTTTTTTTTACAGAAGTGAAGGCCATTGCTGCCGGGCGACGCCGCACAAGCCCACCTGTTGGCTTCGGTGGCCCCATTTTGCTTCTGTATGTACTCCTTGATAATAAACAACGATTATTACTTACTTACTATAATCTTACGTATTTTTTAGTTTTTGGAAATTTCCTCCGATCAGTCATTTCCTTTCACGTTATTGTAAGGATTACACTTGGAACTTTCCCGAAATCTGCGTTATTGTGGAAATGCACGGCGTTACACGGTTCGCCATTTTCCGTAATTTTTTGTATTTTGCTTATTTTTTAGTTTTTGAAAATTTTGCCCTACCAATTCTCTTCATTTACGTTATTATAACGATTACATTTGGAACTTTCCCGAAATCTGCATTATTCCGGATATGCAGGGCTCGCCAGTTTCGCCAGTTTCTGTAAATATTTTATAAAGTACCCACACGGAGGTGAGAACCAATCCGTTCCCTGGCGAACACCCGTATGCCGTGACTGCACGTCCAGCGTTCTTGCGTAAACAGGGGGAGTATGCGGCCGAAACGCGGCCTGCCTGATCTTACGAGAACGGGCTCTAATACCACGAATGGTCTGTCCAAGCTTCACAAACAATCCCTGCCTCAGCGAGGATATCTTCGCCGCTTGCGTAATATTCCTCTCGCGTCGGACAACTTTGCAGTTCGCGGTACCCAGTGGAACTCCGCAGAATCACTCCGCTTTCGTTCTGGTCGTCCTGTTTTGCTTTCGGTTGGCAGCGGCGACACGTGCGATCACCCCTGTCCTGCGGCGCATTTTCGCGCTAGTTTTTTTTTTTTTCTGTTTTACTAGAGCCTGTTGTCGAGAGTGCGTCCGCTAGGCTTATCCGGCAGCGTTGACATTTCTCTCATACCTCCACTAAACATCGGCACTGCGAAAACACGGAGCAAGTGGAACATACATTCAATCCTCCGCCCAGTGACCTCACGCGTATCCCTCTTCGACGAAACCGCCCGGGTGAACACCGCTATAAGACCTGGTGCTGTAAACATTACAAAACTGAACGCCGACATAGCATCGCCTGTAAAGCGTGCTTTGCCATTGGCAGCTGTGCTGGGTTAGGAAGCCAGCCGAAGTGGCGATGTGATGGAGATGGTTCAAACGTGGTTCAAACGCCGTGATGTTGCGAGTGTGAAGACGACATATTAGAATTGACGAGTACTGTGCTTCTTGACAGAAGCGGAGGCCGCAAAAAGGACGTTAACCTGCGAATAACTAGTGCAGAGGATACCTGCGGCGCTTAAAGAAGACCACTGGGGGCGAATAGCAATAATTAAATGTGGTTGAAATCGTAACAAAAATAATCAAAAGTTTCAGAGAAGTGCTTGCTTCGCTTAGACAAACTATTCGGTTCGGCGCCCTTTGTCATGAAGAAAAATCATCGCTTTATTCGTAA